>JBBPMJ010000802.1:0-13920 GCA_038090255.1 Austroboletus niveus | reverse complement strand
TCCACTCAACAGTAGAATGAGGACTGGGGGACCTGAGAGCAACTCCAAGATACTAGGTAAATTGCAGGAGGTCTAAGATAGCGAATACACCTGAGTATCGAAGGTTTATATACATGAGCCAAATGGTTAAGGATAGGTCAATGGAAGAAAGTGAGTCAGCGATAGAAAGTGATGGAATCGTGAAGAAGCTGAGTCACTATGGAGTGGATATGATGGCATTGGATGAATGTTGATAATACAGCTGCGGATGAGTCATGCTAAATAGGTAAGTGGTATTGCAAAGGTAATGGTGAAAAGAGAGGACCCAAGCGGAGCTCAAACAGCAAGGGTCAAGGTCCTTTGGCATACATGGTAAGTGAAGTAAGAAAAGAAAGAGGGGCCCAATGAATCGTAACAGATGGTGGACTTTGTCCCTGCCAGGACTACAGGTATCTCAATAAACATACTGTTCATAATGCCTACCCCATTCCCCTAGTCTCCAACCTTGTCAACAAACTCCATGATGCCAAGGTCTTCATGAAGTTCAATGTTCAATAGGGCTACAACAATGTCTGAATCAAAAATGGACATCAATGGAAAACCACCTTTATCACCCATAAAGGACTCTTCAAACTGACCATAATGTTCTTCGGTCTCACCAACTCCCCCACCACCTTCCAAAGGTTCATGAACGACTCCCTCCGTGATATGATTGCCAAAGGATGGCTCATCATCTATATGGACGATCTTCTTATCTTCTCCCCTGATGAGAAAACCCACACTGAATGAATCAAGTGTGTCCTCCAACACATGAAGGAACTTGACCTTCATTTCAAACTCAAGAAATGCAACTTCACCTCCAAAGAAGTTGATACCTGGGAATAATTGTCAAACCCAGTCAACTTGCCATGGATCCCATCAAGCTAGATGGGATTGTGTCCTGGCCCACCCCAAAAAAGCTTTGTGATGTTCACTCCTTTCTCAGCTTTGCCAACTTCTACTGCCGCTTCATCCCAGACTACTCTTCTGTTGCCTGCCCCCTCATCAATCTCACCAAGAAAACCAGTCCCAGACCTGGTCCCCCGAATGTCAGAAGTCCTTTGACCATCTCAAAGAACTCTTCCTCACCTGCCTAGTCCTCCAGCTCCCCAATCTCTTCAC
The DNA here is from genome assembly GCA_038090255.1 of Austroboletus niveus. Classification (NCBI taxonomy): domain Eukaryota; kingdom Fungi; phylum Basidiomycota; class Agaricomycetes; order Boletales; family Boletaceae; genus Austroboletus; species Austroboletus niveus. The sequence continues at coordinate 12,780 of JBBPMJ010000802.1, read as the reverse complement.
TCTGTTTGCAATCACAATGGATGCTTCCAAGTTTGCCTCTGGCGCTATTCTCCTTCAGACTAATACTAATGGGGATTGGCATCCCTATTTCTATCTCTTCCAGTCATTCTCACCAGCTGAGCAAAACTACAACATCTATGATCAGGAACTCCTTGCTATCATGCGAGCCCTGAAATCCTGGTGCCATTATCTCCATGGCAGCTCCTATCCAGTCCAAGTCTTTACAGACCACAAGAACCTGACCTACTTCTAGTCAGCACAGAACCTTAATCGCCGACAAGCTCATTGGCTCCTCAACCTCGCAGATTTTGATCTGATCATGATCCATGTTCCTAGTAAACTCCTTGCTGGCCCTGACACCCTCTTCTGCCATCCTGATCTCCTCCCCTCTGATGAGGCTGATAATGAAGATGTTACCCTCCTTCCCCCATCCCTCTTTGTCAATGTTGTTGATGCTATGCCCCAGGAGCACATCTTGTCTCACTCCGTGACTGATCTTTTTGTCCTCAAGGCCCTCCAATCCCTTGATGGAATCATTTTTTTCCCCTGGCCTTTCAGTCTCACCTCTCCAATTGGCAGTATAACAACAGCATCCTCACATTCCAAGGACATGTCTACATTCCCCCCAATGATTCCCTCCAGCGCTCTATTCTCCAGCACTGCCATGACCACGAGACTGCTGGTCACCCTGGCTATCTCAAAACTTGTCAGCTTGTCGCTGCTGAGTTCTGGTGGCTGGGCCTTGCTCAATATGTATGCAAGTACATCAAAGGTTGTACCTCATGCTAACAGCACAAGGCCAACACCCACCCCATGATTTCCCTGCTCATCCTCATTTACTCCACCTGCACCTGCCCCTTCCAACAGATCTTGTGCGATCTGATCACTCTCCCTACCTCCTTGGGCTTTGATACTCTCTTGATCATGGTCGACCATGGCCTTACTAAGAGGGTAATTCTCTGTTCCACCAAGAAAACCATTACCACTAAAGAGGTCACAGCCCTCTTTTTCCACAAAGTCTTCCTTCATTTGATTTGGTCTTTATGACAGAATCATCTTCAATTGAGGCCCACAGTTTGCCTCTGCCTTTGCCAAAGAGTTGGGACACACTCTCAACTACTCCCTCACACTCTCCACTGTATACCACTCCCAGACTGATGGTGAAACTGAATGGGTCAACCAGGAAGTTGAGACCTATCTTTGCATCTTCTGCAAAAGCAATTCCACCACATGGTCTGAACTCATTCCTCACGCTGAGTTCACTCACAACCACCATCCCCACTCTGTCACTGGACAAACCCCGTTTTATCTCATGATGGGATACAAACCCCGTGCTCTCCTCTTGGTTATCACTGACTCACACATCCCTGCCATCAAAGACCACCTCAGATCCCTCATTGCTGCTCACAATGAGGCCCTTGCCGCCCACAAACTTGCTCATCAAGTCATGGTGTCACAAAACCATTGTTCCTTCACCCCTTTCATCAAGGGATTCAAAGTCTGGCTTGAGGCCAGAAACCTCAAATGCTCTGTTGTCAACCCAAAGTTCGCCCCGAAACGTGAAGGACCCTTTACCATCATTAAGGTGCTATCTTCCATCATCTACAAACTGTGCCTCCTATAATCATGGAAAATCCACCCAATATTCCATGCATCCCTCCTATCCCCCTATCATGAAAACCCCATACATGGGCCAAACTACCCCTCCCCACCACCTGGCCTTATTGATGGACATAAAGAATACAAAATTGAAAAAATCATCCACCATCACAGACCCCCATCCTTCTGTTCCTTCCTGATCCAATGGAAGGGATATACCATCGAGAAAGATTCCTGGGAACTCAAACAGAATCTATGGAACTCTGGTCCCCTCCTCAATGACTATAAACATCATCACTTGATTTCCTCTGTCTCAAACCAAACCACTCCCCTTACAATCATGTCCATCACCCTCTCTGCACCCTCTCCTGCCCCCAGTGACATTCCCTCTGACATTGCTGAAGCTGGCTGGTCTATGACCACCCCCTCCCATAACCCCCTTGAACTCAATGATACACCCATCCCTGTGCCTCCCCCCTCTCTGATCCAATGCCTCTGCAATGATGCAAAAGGGATTCCCTCTGCATGGCCCAGCTTCAGCTGGACCCATCCTGAATCCCTTGTTTCCACTATGATACTGATTCCCCTTGCCCAATGAATCTCTAACTGCCCCACTTGCCTTCTGTTGTCTATACCTCCTGCTGCTCTATCCAACCACCCCACTCCCCTTGACAAAGAACTCACCATTGTCATTGCCACTGAACTCTGAGACTCCAGTCTCACCATGGCGCTGTGGAGACCGGTGCACTGTTACATGTATATCCCTCTTTATTGACATTCTTCATTACTTCTTTATCATTGTTTTTGGTCACTACCTTTTTACTGTTCATGTATGTTGTTATTTACAAGACTGCCAGACTTCCAGACTAGTGGACTTCCAGAAGACCATTGGTCTCTTTGGTATTTCATAGGTGATGCCTCTTCATATCATCCCTACTTCATCTTCTGTGCTACTGTTTCTTTATTTGGACACTACATAGCTATGTATACAATTGGGAGTACCAAACATCACTGATGTTTTGGTCTTATCAGCCTGAGGTGAGAAGTTTCATCTCCATCCCAATGGGTCGGTATCTCCTTGCTTCTCATCTCGTCATCCTTTGATGGACTTCCATCACAACCTTATTTATATTTTTGGTTTCATATGTAGAGTTTGGGCATACCTGGACTATAAAATTTTATACTGGTTATTTTGTAATGACAGCTACTGTCTGGCTCACACTGTACACTACTGGGACCATCTCCCTCTATTGTTCTTACCATTTCTAAGACTGAACCACCAGTCCTGCATCGTCTACACGCTTTTACAACTGACACTTGCCCTCCGGACTTCCGGACTTTCAAAGACCGCCCAAGCAGTCTTCCATTAGACAATTGGTGCTTCCCACATTACACAGACAATTTCTGGTGGTCCAGACTTGCAGGTAACTACCTCATAGTCCACTCATTCACCATTCAGTCTTTTTACCTGGAGCCCGCCCACCGTGAGGGACTCTTACAAGGGTTCCAGATGGAGTCTTTGGCCTACACCACACCACCTCGAGATTGAAATTTTACTGGCAGAGTTTCAGAACCTTGAAATCTCTGATAGCTCTGACCTACTGGTACCAGTCTCTCCTCGCAATGCACAACACAACCTTTTGGCCCTCCCTGAGGTTTTCTTTGGGGATCTCACACTGTCGGATGAGCTATGTATCTAGGACAGATCCTTACAAAGCTGCCTCGTCCTATCGGCCAGCTGACCTCCCATCTCACCTCAACTTTTCACTTCTGTCAGCATATTCACAGCCACTGGACTCTGTTTCTACTGCAAACACAACAGGGTTTGATTTTCCATTAAGCGAGGAAAATTTACCTGATGAAGCAAGTTTCAGTGACCACATACCAGGAGCCTTTATACATTCCACCCTCTGGACTTCATGAGGGGAGGACACAGCATGTCGGACGAGGTCAAAAAGGGACCACTCACCCTCTTCCTGAACTTCTCCCTTGCCCCTGACCCCACTTTCCTCCTCATCCTCAGTATCCCTATCTTATCTCCTCCGACCCTCACAGACCACTTCACACTTTCCAGACTTTATAAGTCCAGACCGGTCTTCATCAAATACTCATCAGCCTGTCACCAACCAGTCTTAGGTCTTATCTCTTATACTCCCTCCTCCATCTCCGCTTCAATCCCAGTCCCAACCATCACTGCTGCCTAAGCCCTTCATACTGATGGCCAACCCAGTCCAGATGCCACTTCAGGGTACACAGAATGCCCCAAAATTCGATGGCAAGATCCCATCCTCACTGCCCAGATTCTTAGAAGATGTCGATGAGCTTGGTACCACCACTAGCATTACTGAAGCTCAAAATATATGTGCTGCCATCCAGTATGCAGACTTAGAAGAGTCCAAAGAATGGGAGCTCCTTGACAAGGCCACAGTGACTCCACCTAGCTGGGCAGATTTTGTTACTGTAGTCAAGATGTTGTACCCTGGTTGTGAAGGGACTAACAGATATTGTCGAGCTGACATTCAGTATTTAGTCCAGGAATACCAGGCCAAACCCATGTGTACCCTTAAAGAGTTGGGGGAATACCAGTGTAAATTCCAGAAGGTTTCCAAGTTCCTAATCATCAATAAGAAGTTATCCGACCTTGACCACAACGTGCTTTTCCTAGCCAGTCTTCTGATGGACTTGGGGAATCAAGTCCGGCAGCATTTGTTAATCACCAAAACTACTCACCACCCATCCAATCCATACCCGATGAGCGACATCATAGAAGCAACAGAGTTCCTTCTCACAGGCTCTGCACTTCGCCCATTCACCTCAGTGACTCCTACTCAGTCCGCTCAGCCATACTATTCCACTTGGGCTTCACCTATGCCGGCTGTCCAAGTCCCTCAGATCTCAGTATCAACCGAAGCTCCAGCAATCAAACAGGAGCAGGTAAATTTGCAGCAGTCTTCTAGACTGAGAGAATGTGCTTTCTATGGAGACAGTGCTCACTTTATGAATAGCTGCCCACACGTTGATGGGTACCTGCAGACTGGGAAGGCATCTAGGGGTACTGATGGCCGCATATCCCCCGAGTACCTGGAACTTGTTGTCTCAGGGACTATTTAGACCAGGTGGTGACACAGTCCACTCCCATGGCAACATCAACTGTCACTGCTGGCATTGTCTCTCTTTCTTATCCTGACACTGATGCTATTCTAGATATTGAACTGTTGGTCTTAACAACACTGGTCACAGAATCATGGGATGACGAAAGTCCGGACATGGATGATCTGGACTTCTGGACTTATTTATTGCATGCTTGGGCTAACTATCAGACAGATAAAGCAAAGGACAAAGGCAGGAAAGTCTGCTTTGATGGCATCGACATACTGCCACATAAGACCACTCAACGCAGTCCATGGTCTTCTGCAGTTGAGGAGATCGTTACACCCGCAATAGCAGCAGGCCAGTCTTCAACTCTGGCCCCTGCCAGACCTATGACTCCGGCACCCTCTATGTCCAAAACATCAACCATCTTGCAACCTGCATCCATACCTCGCACAGACCCTGCTTATCCCTCAACAAGTCCACAAGGAGGTCAATTTCATTATTCTTTTTCCCTTGAGGATGACACTGCTCCAAAGAAGATCCTAGACCGAGTCCTGGTGACTACAGTACCCATTCCATTCAAAGAGCTGATTTCTGTAGCCCCAGAAGTCCAGAAACAGCTTTGGAACCTATCAACGATGAAGTGCATCCTGGTATCTACCAATGTTGTACAGGTAAACGAGCTTTCTGGGCGAGATCCAGGAGCTGTTGCTCACCAATTTGGTGACTCTGTAACTCGAAGCGATGATGGTCTTATTGTTGCTCATCATAGTGTCCCACTCAGGTCTCTAGAGGTGAAAGTCCTAGGAACTTCACTTTCTATTACAAGTGTACTGGACTCTGGCTCAAAGATCATTGCCATGCCTAAACGGATATGGGAGACTCTGAAGCTTCTGGTCCAGTCTGACCATGTCAAATGCAAACACCAGTACTGAGTCCACCATTAGTGTCATTGAAAACCTTCACCTGGACTTTGGTGCTGGTGAGGTAGGTGTTCAGGTCCAGGTCATCCCAAGAGCCAATTTTGACTTGTTACTGGGTCAACCATTTCACTGTCTCATGAGCACTACTACTGATGACTTTCCAGACAGTTCACAGAATATTACACTCTGAGACCCAAAATCCAGGAAGGAGTACAAGCTATCCACCTGATCTTGGACCAAAGGGTGTCCTCAATGCAAGCACATGCTTCCCTGTGCTAACCACCACTCTGTTGTTGAAGTGGGTTTTTAGATGTCGATGATCCACCAACCGGTCAGGAAGATATGCTATCAAATATCGAGTGTCTTGCCTCTTCCTTTACATCTCCTCTGTGAATCTCTGTCTCATTCTGCAAACCGGACTTCCAGACTTCCATGTTTACTTTCCTGTCATCTATGCAGTCTGCCCTTTCCCTTTCCCATGCCTCCGCTTTTGACTCTACATTTTCTTTTGATCCTCAGACCCATACCTGGGCTTACAAGCCTGTTGCTAAAAAAGTCCGCCCAGTCATGGCTCCTCTTGAGGAGGAGTACTATGTACTGTGTCAGCTACCAGACGATCCACTTGCTGGACTTATTCCCTTACCTACTCATCCTCTGAACTTCATTCCTGGAGACCGCTTCACCCAAGAACGAGCTGACACTTTAGACCTTGACCCCACCAATTGGCTATGGCCAGCAGAGGTCAAATTAGTCCAGTGAATTGTTCACAATCATGAGAAAGCTTTTGCTTGGGTTCCAACTGAGTGAGGTCATCTAGATGAGCACTACTTCCCACTGGTAAAGATACCAATGGTACCCCATACTCCTTGGGTACTCCACAACATACCTATTCTGCCCTCTGCCTGGGACCAGGCAATTCAAATCATCAAAGACCACATTGCCTCTGGAGTTTACGAACCATCAGCCACAGCATATCACTCTCACTGGTTCTGTGTGCTCAAGCAGGATGGAAAGTTGCTCCAGTTAGTCCACAACCTACAATCTCTCAATGCTGTTATCATATGCAACTCTTCTGTTTCCCCTTTCATCAAGCACTTGGCTGAATCATTTGGGGGAAGTGCTGTCTATGAAATGATGGACTTATCCGCAGTTTCTTAGGAACTTGTGGAGTGGTACACATTTTCATTTGCAATTTCACTTCTATTGCCTGCCTGCTTGTCAATCTGACCTGGAAAGGTGTTCCCTTTGAATGGGAAGATGCATAATGAGAAGCCATGAATCATCTCAAGGACAAAATAGTCCGGTCCCCCACACTTCGATGCCTGGACTATGAGTCCTGCCAAGAGGTAGTCCTAGTGATGGACACATCCTACATCACAGTCAGTTTTATCCTCTCTCCAGAGGGTACCGATGGCAAGTGCTATCCTAACCGGTTTGGGTCTATCAGCCTGACTGAGGTGGAGAGTCACTATTCACAAGCAAAACTAGAGCTCTACAGACTGTTTCAGGCATTGCATTTGGTCCGAGTCTTTATTTTTGGAGTCATTAACCTCACAGTCGAAATGAATGCCAAATATGTCAAAGGCATGATCAACAACCCAGACTTACAACCCAATGCAACCATCAACCGATGGATCGCTGGTATCCTCTTATTCCATTTTCAACTTCGCCATATTCCTGCTGGACAATATTCCGGACCAGACGGTCTTTCTTGTTAACCATCCTTTGATAAAGATCCTCCTGAGGAGAATGATGTCAAAGATTGGCTCGACAACTCTTATTCCTTTTCTATTTCATTACTCAACAATCATACTTTCCACTTCCTTATGCCAGTTTCATTCTCCAGACTTCCAAACTGGTCTTCGAGCAGTCTTCTGTACATATCTCCAGGTTTCTCTACTCCATCCCCTTCCTTGGTCTTGGACATGTTCCCCCATGTTTATCCCACTCTTACCTTTCTCTCAGTCTTTCTTTCTTCTCTCACATTGCCGGTCTCAACACCGGATTCTCACCCCCCTAGTCCAGGTGTTACTCCGGACTTCCCCAAGATACTGTGGTCTTTCAAAGCCATTGCTAGAGAGCAGCGCATTGCTCTCATTCATACTTTCCTCAAAACTTGTGCTCATCCTGCTAACCTCTCAGATGTGGACTTTCAATCTTTCGTCAATTCTGCAACCAAGTTCTTCATCTTGAATGGTTCTCTATGGTGCCAGGAGCCCCATGGTCGCCACCAGTTGGTAGTTCCTGAGTACAGATGGTTTGCACTGATCAAGGAGGTGCATGATGACCTCAGGTACAAAGGTGTCTTCACAGTCCGGACTTGTCTGTTGCTTCGCTTCTGATGGCCCATGCTAGTTGAAGATGTCAAATGGTTTGTCCGGACTTGCCATGAGTGCCAGCTTCAGCAAACGAACTGGTTTCATATTCTTCCTCTCATTCCTGTCATCGGAGGACTATTCCACAAAGCTCACATTGATACCATGCTTATGCCCAAGTTGGGTGGTTACAGGTATATTGTCCAGGCCTGCTGTGCTCTGACATCATATCCTGAATGGCGCATGCTGTGATCTGAGAATGGTGCTGCCCTGGCATCTTTCATATTTGAAGACCTTCTATGTTGGTGGGGTCCCTTAGAAGAAATTGTCACCAACAATGGCCCTGCATTCATTCAGGCCCTCGATGTCCTTGCCAACCGGTATAACATTTGTCACATTCGCATATCCCCTTACAATTCTCAGGCCAATGGCATTGTGGAGCGTCACCACTATGATGTCCGGGAGGCCATTGTCAAAACTTCCCAGGGGGGGGAGACTCACTGGCACCTTGCTGCTCACTTGGTCTTCTGGGCCGAGTGGGTTACCATACTCCGGTCTACTGGTTTGTCCCCCTATTTCATGGCTCATGGTGTTGAGCCTCTGTTTCCTTTTGACCTCACGGAAGTGACATTTCTTCTCCCCACTCCAGATACTGACCACTTGTCACCAGCTGGACTGATTGCTTAGAAAGCCCGCCAGCTTCAAAAGCATCAGGATGACTTGGACACCATTCAAGAAAGAGTCCACAAGGCCCGGTTTGAGTCCATTAAACATTTTGAGGCTGCATTCAAGAACCAGATCAAGGACTTTGATTTCCAACTGGGCAGCCTCATTTTAGTCTGCAATATGCATGTCAAGAAAGAGCTAAACCAAAAAACGAAGCCTAGATACCTCAGCCCAATGGTGGTTATTCATTGGACTACTGGGGGTTCATATATCCTTGCAGAGTTGGACAGGGCAGTCTCTCGGCTTCGTTTTGCTGCATTTCATCTCATTCCATATTACCCATGTTTACACTCCTCTGTTACCACTACTGACCTCACAGGTATCAATGACAAAGACCTGGATAGATTGGCAGGCAAGGTCATAGATGAACCCACTGACAATGAGTCCTTGGACTATAGTCCGGATTATTAGTCCAGCAGTCTTCCATAAGCCTGCTCTGGACTTTCTTTTCCTGTTAAGACCGGGCCGGACTTGGTGAATGAACTCCGAAGGAGGTCTGAGAAATTCCAGAGTTGTCTTGGTGAAAGGGGGACTAGTGGGACTTTGGCTTCAGCGACTCGGAGTGGAGCACTGCGCCCTTGTCAGATCGTTGGTGGTCCCAGATTTCAAAGGAGCAGAGAATGAAAAGGAGCAAAGGAAGACAGGGAAGTCAAATGTCTGGGTTGTCTAAGTTGTCTAAGTCATCTAAGTCATCTAAGTCGATAACTAGCTAAAGTACAGGTGACATGACAGGACTATATATACGGAGGTCGGAGGCAGTGTGCAAAGGCAATGACGGGAAACATAAGTAAGCAGAGCCAGAGAAATGGAGACGGAAAGGAAACATAAACAGAGCTGTGTGAACACAGGATCGGAGAAATCTAAGAGACGAGACTAGTACAAAAGGAGAACAAAGAGTAACATAACTAGAATGTACAAAAAAGCAGAGTACCAGAGTACCGGAGAAACAGAAAAGCGGAGAACAGGAGTTGAGGATCAGAGGGCTGGAGTTGGCTAGGATTAGGGATATGACATTTCCCCTATTACATCTCTGTTTTACCCTGGGCTTAGACTGGTGACATTCTAATAATATCTCCTCCATCTGCTCTTGAAAGAATACAACCGAAAAACAGTCACTGATACATACTACCACAGACACTCTCATGGACCGCTCCTTACTCCTCCTTTCTATCTCTCTTGTGCCCATCCCATGTGATTGCACATTTGTGGCATTCTTCCTTCAAATGCGCATGAGGCACAGTGCACATTCACTCAAATCTAGACGAGGAAAGCAGAACGAGGAAGAAAAGACGAGTGGAACCTCGCACCTCCAATTCTCTCTAGGGATGAAAGGCAGGAATAGATAACTGGAAGTTGAATGAAGAAGAAAAGTCAAGTGGTATCTCGCAAGACCACTCTGGACTTCAAAGACCACCTAGAAGTCTGGGGCAACCTCTCATTTTTCCCCTAAATTTCCATTCCTCTAATTCCTCATTATTTCTACTTATTTTTCCTTCCTTTTCGCTTCAAACAGACATTCCTTCTACATTGCTCTATGTACACGCAGTGTCCAAGCGGTCTTCCAGACTTACACACCCATTTCCTCCACCTTAGCAACCATCTCCTCCATCTCCTCCATGACTTGCTGGTGTTCCACCTCCAATGCCTTCAGATTTACTCTGATCTTGTATAGGCAAGAATGGAGCTCATTGAGTCTGAGGGCAAACAACCCGGCAGTCTTCTTGGAGGCTGCTTTAGCCTTCCTTCTCATCACTGTTATGATTCATTGGATCCCTCTCTCTTTTTCTTACTTTACTTACCTTGTACACCAAAGGACCTTGACCCTCACCGTTCGAACCCCACTTGGGTCCTTTCTTTTACCATTGTCTTTGCAATACCGCTTACTTATTTAGTGTGACTCATTCGCAGTTGTATCACCAATACTTATCCGATGCCATCGCATCCACTCCATAGTAACTCAGCTTCTTCGCGATTCCATTGCTGACTCACCTTCTTCCATTGACCCACCCTTAACCACTTGGCTCACATATATAAACCTTCGGTACTCAGGTGTATTTGCTATCTTAGACCTCCTGCAATTTATCTAGTATCTTGGAGTTGCTCTCGGATCCCCCAGTCCTCGTCCTACTGTTGAGTGGATGCTCCTTCAAACCCTCGACCCATCGCTAGTCCTGTGACGTCCCCAAGACCCGCAGATCCCTTGGTCCTCAATGGTCCCCAGAACCCCCGTCAAGGAAGATCCTTGAATGGACCCCCTTCGACCTGACGTTAGTCCTACACCGGCCTTAGCTCCCCTGTCAAGGAACCCCCTCGTCAGGCCCCTTCATCCTGTCAGCTGTATAGTGACAGTAAGCCCTAGAACCACTGCAGGCCTACGCTTGACCACGTTGAGCATAACAGTCACTATCTGCCTCCCACTCCATTATGGCAGTGGCAATCTTGCTGGATCCAGCCTTAGCTGAATTCCTGGGTGGTTTCTCTGCAAGCTGCTGTTAGTCTGGACACAAACAAGACCACCGACATACTTTTGATCTCGATGACAACTCCGGGCTTCTTACAAGGGGCAGTGCATCCTTGGGCCCAGCTGCACTTGTGCTGCAGTCTCTGACACCTGGAACATGCAAGTCCAGTGCCAGGAGTGCATTTGTCGGGAGTCTTGGTGGTGACACAAGTGTTGCATGTCTTCTTCTTCGTGGGTCTGCAGGCAGGTCTCTTGGGAGGAGCGGTCTCCTCGACTTCGGATTTGCTGTCATTCTGTTCAGAGTGGCCACACTAAAATTGGATGAGAAATGAGCCAAGAAAGACCGCTGGACTTACCTTTTGCCCTAAGGATGCCATTGAAGGAGCATCTGCAGAGGCCGTGCAGTTTTTGGCTGCTCCAGACACTGAGTCTGCTACCTCCACCTCCATGGCAGTCTCCTTAGGTGCCACCACTGCCAACTCTGCATTCCTCGCTGCTTTCACTTCATCAGCCACCTTGAAATGCACATCTCACTCCACAACCATCATCTCTGCATTAATAAACATCTGCATGATGTCTTCATCCAGCTTGACATCAAGTCCCAGCTGGTCCGCCTCAATGTGTGCGGACTTCCAAGTGGTCTACCAGGGGTAAGACCTAACCAGGGGACAAAAAGGGGTTGAGACTTACCAGGGAATTGCCAAATTGCCCCATCCACATTCAAATCTCCTCCTCCAGTTTCCCCTTGTCATACGGTGCAGTCTTGGCTACATCCAGGATGTGTTGGGTGGCATCCTTGAACTTCTTGCAGATTGATTGGTGGTGGCTCGCTCCAGCATCTGCTAAGCTGCAGTATTGGTCGACCTTTGACTGAAAAGAGGAGGCAGACATTTGGAGTGAAGTAGATGAGGATGAGGAAGACTGGTGAAGGGCACAAATGAGCCTTAAGTAAATGTGCATTGATGCAAAGATATTCCCATGGTCACATGACCTGACTGAGGACAGTCAGTATTCAAAGTCCCTGGCAGGTATGGAGACTGGTGTGCCATTACATGTATATCCCTCTTTATTGATGTTCTTTATTACTTCTTTATCATTGTTTTTGGTCCCTACCTTTTTACTGTTTATGTATGTTGTTACTTACAAGACTGCCAGACTTCCAGACTAGCAGACTTCCAGAAGACCATTGGTCTCTTTGGTATTTCATAGGTGATGCCTCTTCATATCATCCCTACTTCATCTTCTGTGCTACTATTTCTTTATTTGAACACTACATAGCTATACGGTCGGGAGTACTGAACATCACCGATGTTTTGGTCTTATCAGCCTGAGGTGAGAAGTTTCATCTCCATTCCAATGGGTCGGTACCTCCTTCCTTCTCATCTCGTCACCCTTTGATGGACTTCCATCACAACCTTATTTATATTTTTGGTTTCATATGTAGAGTTCGGGCATACCTGGACTATAAAATTTTGTACTGGTCATTTTGTAATGACAGCTACCATCTGGCTCACACCATACACCACTGGGACCATCTCCCTCTATTGTTCTTACCATTCCTAAGACTGAACCGCCAGTCCTGCATCGTCTATATACTTTTATGACTGACACTTGCCCTTCAGACTTCCGGACTTCCAAAGACCGCCCAAGCGGTCTTCCATTA
>JBBPMJ010000801.1:0-13930 GCA_038090255.1 Austroboletus niveus | reverse complement strand
GTGAATATTTTATGGGCGCAGTCGATGTCATTTTTTCCGCTTCCTTGGTGTGGTGTCCGATCAGCATTGCGGTCCTAGCGTATTACCACTCACCAGTCGCCGTTGACATCACCGCTGATAAACCTCGTTTTTCAGGGAAATATGGACGAGACGGACTCCTTGTTTCGAATCCGATTTATGTGTCAGAACAGAAAGTTGATATCGATGCTAGATGGTCGGGACTCTAAAGTTCGGCTTCAAATTACAAAAAAGTATATTTACGGTATCAACACTCCGACGGTCCGTGAGGCAGGCCTAAGGCGTCGGTAGCACGGCGTGGGTTTCATCAGTACGGTAATATTTTCGTTTCTCCGTTCGATCCTGGCTTTGATGCTTGCTTATGGTATGGGCTTTTTCTATAGCTCCCAGTCCGAGGCGCTTGCATTCGAGTGGCTCCCCGAGCGAGGTTCCAACTCGTTCGACCGAATTATCAAGTTAAGAAGGAAAATACGCGAATCTGAACGATTATCAAGATGGATGCGCCTGGCGTATTTCAGCAGGAACGCGGACCAGCCGGGGCCACAGGGTATATGGGGAAAGGGATGACATCCTCGGGGATGAGGGTATGATGAGCATTGCATCATGGTCGTGGCTCTGTCGCACAGCAACATGATCTTTTTTTACCTGCAGATCCTAAGATACAGGCGAAACCGCTTAAATGCCTGCTGCTCGTCGTGTAGACTAGGAGCTGCCCGCTCCACACTGACGAACGGAATCGCGGATCCCACACAAATATTCCCTTTCGTGACCTAGAAGTGACAGCGCTCAGTAGTAGGATCCACTGAGGCAAAAACTCCGCCCTCGTTCAGCCAATGTAAGTATATGACCTTGGGTTCTTTCAGGTCCCCATACGCGTATGTCCGCACTCCCGATGCCCTTGTCTTTGTGTATCCCCAGGGTACGAGCCCCGCATATAGCTCTCGTCGACCTCTCCGTCGAGCTTATCGGGTCCGCCCGTTTACCGTACGCTCGTTACCAACACGTCAATGTTGCACACGCCTGCCATCATCCGAAACATCCAGGTCTTCTATCAGCGCCCATAATCCTTCCAAAAACTCATGCTTTTGCTCTGCCTTTTTTCGCTCATAGAGCCATGGAGTTCGATGTTCATGCAACCGATGGGTTCGTTCGATGCGGTACGAGCGCACGACTCACATACGCGTTGCGTGTCGAGGAGTTTTTGCTCGCCTTTTCGTAGACGTAACAAAACATCCGGTTTCTGTCACTTTCGATTGCGCTGGTATACCATCCTGTCGCACGGTTTCGATACCTTTGGCATCGAATACGGGTTCAGTCTCGTCGGCTGTCTCATTTTTGAACCCGACATATCGCTTCTTCGCCATGAACACGCATAGCAAATAAACCTGGCCGCTCGTCGAGTCAGGCTCAACATTGCACGTAATCCCACATCGTCGCTCAACGATGTACCACTTGAAACGGACTTATTCGTAATGTGATCTTGCAGCCTCTCCAATAGCCCAGGAAGAAGATATAAATCAGTTACGCCTAGCTTGTTCCGTCCCTGGAACTCGGCCACACGACCCAAACATGTCGAGTAACAATACTTGTACGCAATCATGATCGATGGATATAGTGATTGAAAGCCGAGAACCAGCAAAGATGAATTGTAGAACGCTGAAAGTGGCTCCATGATGAGGGGCATACATTCTGCCGCGTTTTGTTTCCCGGCCCACCTGAGATTTATCACTAGTGAGCAATCGAGATATTACGAGTCACAATGGCGAAACAAGCGACGTACATCTTGTTTGCTTGATGGTAAAAGGACAAAACTCTCTGGCTTGGCGATACGAAACATGAAAGACTCTACTTTAAATTGGGAACCGCGATTGATCACAGAGTAGAAGTCGACTCCGAAAACGCGGGCGAATTCGCTGACATAGGTACGCGTTTAGTTTGAGGAACAACCATTAGGAAACTTACGCAGTTTTCGTTGTCGTCGTTTCTGCTTCTTCGAGAATCTCGAGCGTCATCGTGGTACGATCACGAAAACACCGCAGGACCCGAGCTGTGTGGACAGGGCTCTCGCTGTTATACCACGTCGTCAGCCCGGATGGCGTATAGCGAGGAACAATGTACATGTCGAGGTCAACTCACACGCCTTCCTCGCCTTCCGATGCTCACCTTCTGTCCAATACATAAAAAACTACGTTCTCGAACATATAATTGTTCATTGCTCGCTACGTATGATTCACCAAACGTTGAACACGTGTCTCCCACTGGCGACCTTGAACGTAGCAGTCGTTTTCATATCCCATTGGTCTGTTCCATACGCGCCAAGCTGGTCGGTGCTCCCCCGATCAGTTCGGCAACGTCGAGTCCTGTGAGAGACAACACAGCATTTCCAGACGACAAGCATCCTACCGTAGGTAGATCCACGAGAATTGAGGTACCCGCAAGACGCAGCTTGGACTTCCCAACCTACAAGGATATCTGGGTGGGCGTGAACAATGATATCGATGATTCCATTGATTAGATCGAGTTCATCTGACATCACTTGCAGAGAATAACCACGCAAACGGCGAGGATCAAGTCGTGTGTTCTGAACTACAAGGACACCTTGGTCGAGTAACCCAGAGTTCATATTGTCGTCTCCTAGGGCGTAGAAGAGAGCAACGATTTCATCTTGTGTCACCTCGGGCAAACGGTTTCCTCGAGAAGGTGCTGCGCAAAGTTTTACAAAACGAGTTGTTACACTTTTGAAGAAAGAGCGCACCAAAGACTTCCATCGAGAACAAAGTCATTTGTTGACTTTCGCGCGTGTTCGACTCGGAGCGTTTTGCTGGTATAGACTGACATCCGAAGACGTTGTCTGGCATAGACCCAGCAATCTGACCAAACAAAAGAGGCGAATACCTACGTTGCGTGCGTGAAGTCCATGTCGGTTGAGTCTTTGATGCGCGTCAACATCCACTTCAAGTGCCAGGCACGACTCTCGAAGATGAGGTGACCTTTCGAACGCGTCAGATGAACCCAAGTCTTGATCGTCCTCTTTAGCGCCGCGCTCCCAGACTTGGCCTATATAGATTCAACCATAGCCGTATAAACCGAAGTCGCACATGACCTGGAGGAAATAGCTTGATGATTAACTCTCGAAGACGAGGATGATGGCACGGATAAACCGAGAGTTGGGGGAAGATGGATTACGTTTCATTGAAAGCGCAATGGCGTGATTGAGAGATAGGGATAATTGAACAATGTAGCGATTGACTGGTAACAGGTGAATAAACGGAAGAGAGACAAATGGGTTTGCTCACCATGATCCGGAGTGTTGGCCCCAGGACATTCCACAAAGAAGTATGTATGGATAGGCTTGGTAGACATGGAGGCACCAAAATATGGTCTGTTTGGTTGATTAGAACCTTGAGCGATGCGTTTCCGTTTCCTTCGTCGACGTCGTCTGTGCTCTTTGTGAGTCTAAATCACTTGGCAGTGATGTTTGTTTGAGTACAAAGTCGCATCGTCACTCTTCAATCTAATGCCTTTGATCGGGTTGTGATGCGGGACGTGAAAACGTATGGTAGCTACTGATACTACGAGGAATGATATTGATATCTATGCTGGCGACAAGTGAGGACGGGTGGGAACCCCTCGGACGTTGCGCCGTGTGAAAGTGCTGGAACGTCCGAAGGGCCAGAGGCTCATCCTGTGAGGGACTGAAGACCTCGGGTCGAGGCTGGGGAGTGATGCGTACGTGCAATGGGAAGGGGAAGCTGCCTGGAGGCCCGAGGGACAGGTCGAGCAAGACGGTGGTGGAGAAGGGAGAGAAAAGGTCTCATGCCGCCTGTCTTCGAAAAACTGAGCTCTGGCTGTGCTCGTAGTATCTTGCTGCGCCAGCAGACTGCTTAGAGGTCACGTGGCAGCTGTAAGTTAGAGTAGAGGGAGGCGAGTTTCTGAAAGGCCTTTCGGAATGCAGCCAAGTGTCTAGCGTTCGTCATGTTGATGTACAAGCAGGGCATAGATGAGCCAAATGACGCCGTTGATAGCGTCATGTTAGATGGGCCCGATTCGCCCCAAACTGCACAAGCAAAGGTAATGTGGGGACCTGCCGGACAAGAAAATAGTATCATGTGTTGAAATATGAAGCAGCGACAAACCGTGGATGGAAATCAGTAAACATGGCAGGGCCGAGGCAGGATTTTCTGTCATGCTACTCCTCGTGCCCAAACAGTAATACGTATAGAGTTGATCATCTGCTGTGCCCAACTCGCTTTTCACTCTGACAATAAGGAAACATCGCCTGTGACGGTCCACGACAAGACCATCAGGAATATTTTGGTTCGTTTTCCTTCGTTTCTTCCCGGGTCTGGTCGGGGGCTGCAAGTCTATACAGTAGTGCTTGTGAAGGAGACTGAAAATGGCCTTCTCCCGGTCGATTTCTTTTTTGTAAAACTTAGTCAGGATGGGACCCAGCTCCTCCAAGAGATCGAAGTCGCATTTGTCGATGTCTGAGTCAGGAAGGCGACTGAAATCTCTTAGTAGTCCATGGAGAATTCGGTGGGAAGGTGAACCGTCTCGTGGAAATACTTCTTTCCTTTTTTTGGTGGCTTTGTGTGCTCGACCATTTCCTTCGAGGAAGACGGGTTTCAAGTGATGAGGGGGAGTGTGAGCGATACGCGATGCCGACACGTTGGGATGGTATCGAAGTGCATTCAACCGGCGGCGGGCTATTTCGTCATAGAGTTCTCGCTCTCGTTCACTTTCCGTCGGCAGTCCACTAGAGCAGTGTCTACTTTCTGGTAAAACAGTGTGAGCATGAGTACTAAATCGTAAATTGGACTTACTTGAGGGTAGCTTAAACCTGATCGCTCTGTGGAGGCCGAAGGATAGGCGGGGCAAGGACATCATAGGTGTAGATGCCAGTGAGTCGGTAAGGTGGCCGCGACGACACTTGACGTCACGTGTTGAGAATACCATCATCCCTTGGTAAAAAAAAAGTAAACAAATCGAATAATACACGACATGACTAAGGGATGAGAAAGAAAAGCTAAACGACCATGATACGACTGTTTACAGGCACGCCTGGTGCTGTATGAACATGCCGTTTCGTTACTGACATGACGGGCCTCCTCATCGTCGTTTCTGTCACCCGATATCGCAACTTGATTTTCATTTTCCCTAGTAGTCCCCTACACAGTTCCGTCGACGTCGTCCAACGACTTTCAGTCCCGAGTGCACTCTTGTGTGCCCTTGGCATCGTCGTTGCAGTTTATATGCGCCATTGCATGCGTACGCCCTTGTCATGATCGTCGAGGTGGTGGGTGTCAGGGAGTTTGCAATCAGGAGTACAAAGGGTGGAAGAGGAATCTGGCAAGTAATCATGTCGGTTGTAGCACGTTCATTGCCGTGGTGTTGTGCACGCCATTGTGCGCCCAAGCTGTCGTCCAAATTATTGCATTGAGTTGCAGTGCGCATTAGAGTCGGCTCTGGTACGTCTTGTCGTCATCGTGGTTGGGGAATGGGTACGGGTAGGACATCCACTACCCCGTGGACCTATAAATCATAAACTCAGTCAGATGCATCACACGACTGTACAAGAGGGTTGCCGGAGGAACGGCGTACCTTAAAACAACTCTCGCACATACTCATTTTCAACCTGACTTGGCAATGTTGACGGAGGAGAGTGGGGAACGGGATTGGGGAGTGTTCGTCGACATCGGCAGGTTCGGCTTCAGAAGAGTTCGGATACCTTGGTAGACGTCGGTATGGGCAGTGCACCCTTGACGGTACGAGAGCGAGCACGCTGCAAGCGGCACAGACGTGCTTTGCAACGACGTCGGACTGTGCGAGGATTGAACATCCCAAAACCTACAAGAAAAATGACAGAACGCCATGGCTGCCCTGTGCAGGGTCGGCCGGTCCGTGTAAGGGTGTACTTACAATAGGCGATCTCTGAGCGCATACATCCAACCTGTCTTGCTACCAGCTGCATGGATACATTGTCGAGGAGTGACGGGTACAAGAAACTTTAGCGATACACACTTGTGATGCACGTGGAACATGATGTGAGTGGAGATGACCGTGATCCCACTGGCCTGCAATCTACGCTGCTCCATCTAAGGTAAAGGTCCAGAGAAGGTTGTGAAATGAAGTCACGTGTGAGCATATGTAATACGATGAAAGTAAAGTTTATGACAAGTACATTTCGGTACGTTCTCGATGTACATGCACTTTGGCCGTACGCGCAGTTGTGCTAACGCATCTGACAGCTTCTCCAGCCTATCCAATGTATCTGATGTCTCCCGCTGACATTGATGCTTCCGACTTGTCATCGTCGACACTCGTGCACTCGGCACACTTCCCCTTGAGCTCAACGCTCGGGGACTCGCTATCTGGTACATCTCCAGTTTTTCCGTGGCCTGTCGACACTCGGACAACCACGTCGCTCCCCCTCAAGCTCGACTCTTGGGGACTTGTGGTATGCCTCGCCTGGCACATACCTGGTGTCGCTGTTTCCCTTCGACGGTTTTGGCGCATCCGCATGGTTGCTGGCGAGCTCGGACATCCAGTTCGCTCCCCCTCGAGCTCGACGCTCGGGGATTCAAGTTGTCGCTGTGCGGGTTTGTTGAGTGGTTTCCATAGCTCAAGTGCGTTGTTTGCCTCGTTATTGAGTTGGTCTGGGTGCTGACGTGACTCCGTGGTGTCTAGCGATTCCCGCCGTGTGCTAACCTCTGTGCTACCACTAATGCTATGCATTCGCTGTCTTCGCTGTGTCGCAGACCATGACCAATGTCTCTAGCACCTTCCAGCGGCTCTCCAGCATCCTCGACGACTTCCACCTCGCCATTCGGCATCTCTGTCGCGGCCGCTCCGCCCGTCAGGCTTGACGCTTGTGTTTTAGGTACGTTCCTCTTGTACCAAACTCCACATGCTGCTATTCTAACATTCAGTTCAGCTATCCTTGCATTCAACACGTTCATCCTCGTCCTCCGGTAACTCGATGTCCTCGTCTGGACCCCCACATCACCCTTCCCTTCGTCCGCTATGTCACTAGGATTCAGTTAGCCTCGCGTTGAGTGGTCGAACTCTTCGCTGGATTAATGTACATCTAAAACATGCTACGTGGTTGGAGACTGTGGTATTTCTATCATCTAGGCACAATGCGAATGAGCTACGAGTGCAAGTATGATGGCAAGAATTGTGATTTGTCAACGATGTGCATAGAAATACAGGTAATTGCATTTTTGGAACGTCCAAGCCCGCATGGGCCATGGTATTTGTATGGTGAATTGGTAAACCCAAATCTAAGCGGAACACGGGACAAAGCAGCGTGTGGTTTCTGATCTAGCTGTAAATACACTATTGCTTGAAGAAACGCGTAAATAAGTTACTTGCTGTGAAGTCGGAAGCAACCCACATATTCTAGTACCCTCTACACGACAATTACATCCAACCATTAAAAATTGCCTAACATAAATAAAGATCAATACAATACAAGTTTGCTGATGGGCTGATGATACCTATGGCCTCATAGTAGCGTTGAAGTTCATTGGTCACTTTTCGAAACGCCGCCAGGTGACGCGCAATCTTCTCGCGCGCAAAGTCACTGTACAAAGGGAGCTCGAACCCGATCTCTGACAACTTGATTATCTTCATGCCAGCATCTGCCGTCCATACACCACAGGAAAAGTAAAGATCAGGTCCTGTGGAAATGAAAATCAGCCCACCAAAAGAACGTAAAGTAAGTCATGACGAACCAGCAGCAGCCATCAACAGGCAAGGAAGAGATAATCTCGGAAATTTGACAGTAGCATTCACTGCTAGTACCTGATAGCGAGACACGAGTGGAAGAAGGGGATCTAGCACCCTAAATTCATCTTTAAAATTGGCGAGAACCGAACAATGACCATTGACAGTGATCATATCGGTCCCTCTAAAGCCTGGTACTCGGCCATTGATGAAATGAATGCCATAGTGTTCTTTGAGTAGACAAAAAAAAGTTGACTTTCGATCCTTCACCGTATCGTAGCTACGCGCCATGGCTGTACACATGTCTCGGGCGAGGGCTTTATCGCATGCTTCGAGCTCGCTAGCATTGCAATCTCTTGTAAACTGAGGGAAAATGTCGCGCGACACATCCAGAGGTAATTGCGTAGATAGTCTTCCTGTCAGAAATGCCATTAGAAATTCAGTTAGTTAAAAGATTGCTTACTATGACTCAAAAGAACTTTGTGTTTTATCGGTAGTCGACGCAGCAATAAAGATTCGAACATGGTACTTGAAAGTGGAAATAAGGAAGTTTAGGGGTGTTCCGATTTAAAAGCCCGCTTGATAAGCATTTTATGCTACGGATATTTAGGGGACAACGATCGACAGGCAAATCGGCGGCTCCTAAGGCCTAAAAAATTAGCGGTCGTGTGACACATCAAACGATAGCTGCACTTCATTACATCATACCATGTTCAACTCTTTCTCCGTGGACATCGTTTCCACGCTCACGGGACTGTACATGTTTCTTTAAAGCATCATTTGCTGCTGAAGCGTGGAATAACGCAACTTGCACCAGGTAAGCGAACGCTCCAAAGTACGAGCAAAGCTCAAATCCCTGTCTGATATCAAGGAAATGCGCGGAATTTCTGACGACTGTTCCAATAAAATGCCCGTCTAGGTTAAGGAACCCAGTTCGACTCCAACAACGACTAAAGGATGTGGTACTTTGGAGCGATTCCTCCCATATACCTTCACCCCGTCTTCAACCGGTTCCTTGTTGACTGTGATACCATCCAGCCTGAATTTCTTGACATGCGCCTCGCCCCGCAAATCGTAGATAAGTTGTCACCCACTTACAAATCATACTACCAAAACATGTCACAAAAACCATGACCATAGCGTCACGATGAATTTCATTTTTTTTTGTGGAATTAGCCACTAGAACGAGTATTTTGTGGTCCTTGCAGGAACGTTAAGATTTGTTCTTTCTTTTCTTTTCTTTTTTTTTCCGTGCCATTACCAGTTTTTTTTTCTTGGTACGCCTTCGTAATCTTTGTGGTATCCAGTTGGGTAGAAGAAAAACGTTTGAATTCCTATATTTACGAGCGTAATGCTCATTTTGCGGCCAGATACTTGTTCCTCTGTACGACGTGTCTGCCGCCAAGGACGGATGGACTCGGAGAACACGCTGTCGGATACCGGTCACCTTATCCCCTTCCTCTTCTCTCGTCCGCTCCGCCTGTCCCCTCGCTGGACTGCCTCCATCGCTCGTTTGACCTCCTTGTCCCTTGCGCAGCTCACATTCTCTCGACGGACTTACTTTGTGTTGTCCTGGGCGTTTTGGCACTTCATGAATGCCCAACCACGATCGCTCCCGTTGTATCCGTCCTCGTGTGACCACCCCCTTCTTTTGCACGAGGACTCACCGACCCGTCGCAGCCTGGCCCCAGGTCTCGACTCGCCCTACCTCTCCTTTTCTCCACTGGCGTAACATTAACAGCAACGAGGGTCCGAGCATGCGATGGCCTAGCTCGACACCGCATCATCAACGAGGAGAAAGGGACGAGGAGAGACGAGGAGGAGATGGAGGTAAGTCCAATCAGTCGTATTGCGGCAACGACGACACTAACCCACCCCCTCGTCTAGCCATGTAGCGCCCCCAATACCATACAGCGACTCAACGAAGACGACGCCGAAGATGTGGGGCATGCGACGGCGTATCCACCACCACATGACGACAACGGACGCATCACCACTCGTGTCCATCTCGACCAACATGATACGTCCCACTGCCTCGAAAGCGACAAAGAGGGCGCACATAGTCGCCATCTATAGTCGTCATTTCACATCGACGAATGCATTCGGGCGTGCCCATCGGCTCAACTATCGGCGACGACAAGGGCACGAGAACACAAAGGTGCCCCTTGGTAAAGTAACATGGCCCGCAGAGCTGAATTTACCTGGAGAAATCGTGGGTCAAACGACGACCTTGCAACTCCCTCATCGACTGGTATAGCGCGTACTCTGCCGCACGCGCATGGTCCAGACTCGGACGACTCGATTCACCGGATAGCTTGGGTGATTTTGATTACTTGTTCGTCGTCCATGACGTAAATGTTTCCAATTACCAAACGGAACCCTGCAAACGACATCATCAATGCCGGATGAATGATCATTTCGCTCAAACAGTCCTCCGTCTCGGTAGCGCACGATGACCTCGACGTTCTTTATCACCCGAAGATGACCGTCCAAACACCAGAGACGTTCCGAAAGAGAACCTCAGTGTTCGCTCAGATGGGTAGCGCAGTGAGAGTACGTTTTCGGTCGGATCTCGATGTGATTCCCCTCTCACGCAAATCAGCAGCGATCGTGAATCCGGCTGCTAGATTTATGGAAATGTTTACTTTCCTACTAAGTGCTTTGACATAGAACGAAAGATCGCCCTTCGATTCTGATTTATGCTACGGCCACCAAATGTAATACAACTGCGATCATTGAAAAAAAAAAGTCGGCGTGAATGGATAGTATTGAGGACTTCCGTGATTGCACGGAGAGACGGGAGGAGGCGGGGCGAGTGCCGGAAATCACCGGGTGCTCGGCGGTCGACGCCGTTCACATGGAAATTTCTCCTTGCACCAGCCGTTCACGCAACCTGATATCAACTTCAATGTGAACAACACGGACTAAACAGAAAAAGCAATGGACATACGTCAAAGAAGCAAAAACGGCGCTCAGACACTGATTTACGCTTCATCTGCGGCAAACAGAACCGCGAGATCGAATTTCCGTGGGCATGTAGGGTTCCATCTGCCCACGGAAGCGGTGTGTCGATCTCTTCTTTTGTTGCATACCGGTGCTTCCACTGATCGCGATCTTCCTTTGTCTGCGCCCAGAATACCTTTCATAGGATACTGCGCACGGAAATACAAGTTTATTTCAGCTTTGGTGCCTCCTTCATTGGCCTCAGTGGGCAAATGTTGTTCATATGCGCTTTCAGCAGTGCATCTACTGCATCCCACTTTGTTCCTGAGCGGTAGCGAATTGCAGCCCCACATTTATCACAGGAGAGTTGCAGCTGTCCTCGCGGTTTTGATGAGTGGATGGTTTTTTCAGCACGAGTCATGCTGAAAAAACCATCCACTCATACCAATATGGTATGAGGGTGTGGCAAGGAGGTGATGGGTAAAGTGATGGGGAAGGGGGGGGAGAAAGAACAACGAAATCGGACCAACAACCTGCCGCCCGCATGTCAAAAAATATCTCTCCGCTTTATTTGTTGTAAGATGCGCCACAGCAAATTAGATTGTGGACGTCAATTTCCCTCATATCTGGTGCCATTTTTTTTTCTTCTCGGACGTCTCTCCACTTTGAAAATCTGAGCAAGTACGTTTACCAAACATCTATCAGTGAGATTGAGTACGCGTCCGGTGCTTCCTCGTGGAACAATCGTACATTTTCTCAAACCTTTGCCACTGTGTTGAAAATCTCAACGAAGCAAGGTTGGAGGCCCTATTGGCCACTTCGACGATTGAAAAGATGGGGTGGTGTAATTCAAATTTCTGGCCGTCCATTGTACACCTTTCAGCTGCTTTCTGACGATCGATATCAATTTTGAAGAACGCCATGCAAACGGAACCAACTCAAGTGCAACGAGTACATCAGATTCACCGATCACCATAACAAGCGCACGTATTCATGCCCTGTCGTTTATGTATTTACCTTGCTACATGTACTCTGGCGAAGTGGATTGACGATCAAGAAATTTTAATCGTGTTATTTCTATGGCGTCCGACCAATCCGAGTGGCAAACCTCAAGAAGAGCCAAACATCATTCATCAACATATTAAATATCCACGCTAAATAGCCAGGAAATGTTCCAGAGATCGTGACAGACCCAGTAGTGATGATGGGAGAGCAGTCAATGCTGACTAAACCACCCTATTGATCGTTTAGCGTGAATTTGGCAGATAATAATAATAAAAGAAACAGGTGAAAAATGACTTGCAAAGTAGTTGTGAATGCAGCACATGGGTTCTTGAGCGCAGGTACTTTGACCTCCAACCGTAAATCCAGCAGAGCTACAGCCAACACCAACCGCTTTGACAACATCACCAATCACGATGCCAAGGATACTGAGGACGCCAGAGATGGTGCAGATTTCTGTGGAGTTGGGCTATGACATTCATCATTAGTGAACGCGTGACGATGCAGATCAATCCTACCTGGTAAATCGTCTGGCAGCACTGGGTCGGTCCAGTAGCACAGTAACCACCGTCACGGGCAATGAGTTCGCTGGCGACAGAGAGAATGGCAGAGAAACGCATCCTTACAGTGTAGAAAGTACGTTAGCGAGGACTCAAGTCCGAAAGAGCAATTTGTTCAAGGTTCAGGCCGGAATTTTATACCGCGATGGGCATTCCTTTCCGAGTCACTCTTTTGCCCAAAGATGCGTAACGAATCACGAGAACGTATCTATCTGATTCAGGCAAAATGCATGGAGGTAATGACTTTCTTTAGAGCCAAGGTTCACCGTTTAGGAATGCCGAGGTCGCTAGCTGGGCATGTGTTCATGAATACTATTCCACAGTATGTTCGATGATACGAACCTAACCACAAAAAAGGGGGTACTTTGCTCTCCGGGAGATAATGCCATAATTTAGTAGCCGTCATGCGCGTAAGTATTTCGGTTTAGATATTTGGCTTCTCATGCTGTCGTGCCTCGGCGGGAATTCACTGAACATAATTCATTTGAGGAAACCCTGATACGGATACATAGGCAGGACAGTTTATCAATCTCATGGCAAAAAGTACCCAACGTAACTGATGATCGATGACTGGTGACCTGTAACCCTCGAGTCCACGATCGTCACGCCTAATAATTTACGTATGAACGCTGTGTGTACTTTCCTCAATTCTGTACTCACCTAGGCCAAAGTTCGAGTCTGAAAAATCTGATGTTGGTGCCGGACGAAGGTTAGAGCATACCTCGCTAATCAGAGGATAACAACTAGATATTTTACCACCATCTCGGGCCACCACGTTGCTCATGTCATGGCTCTGGGACTTCGACTAGGCACCCTGCAATGGTTGCTTAGTGCACGACAGTATGAGGGAGCTTCGAGAAAAAATCTGTTCGATCGAAACCCGTAGTAGACTGGGGTTTCATGCCAAGAAAAGTAAACCTGGGCCATGTTTCTCGTCAACTCTTCGTATCATATAAACCAAAGACTTGATTCTGTGAAGCTCCAGCATGATATTCGAGATCGAGAGAAAAAGGCTGTATGCCTCGTGAAACGCACCCTGTGAAAAGCGACTGCCAGTGAGTAGGACAGAGCCATGAGTTGTCAGCGATCAGCACGGCAAAATGAAGTTGGAGTAATCTTGAAGGCATGTTTCGCTTGGTTAGATTACCCACAGATGGACAAAAATTCACTGCTAGATAGTGAACGAAGCAACAAATGAAACAACTATGGTGCTTACTCAGTGTGACGAAGGTGATCAAGGTCGGCAAGGGGTATACAGGTGGCGCTGAACCTATAAAGGGTGGTAGATGGTCGAAGGAGCGAAAAAGAAGCCAGGAGAGCCTGCGTGTACGACTCGGAAACCCAAGCAAGATGAGGCAGTCAAGCACAAATTGAGCATCTTGATTCATGGGTAGTTAAAGAAGAATCCTGTGAACGCAATGAGTGAAGAGCATCCACATAACCACCCGACAAAGCTGAAGGAAGTACATGGGCTGAGTCAAGAGAGACTACCTCAAACCATAGTGGCGAATCAAACTCACAGCAAACACCGGTCGTCAAGGGTCTAGGAACACGCCAGGAAGATGGAGCTGAGTCGATGATTGAGGTGGCACACAGCGCAAAGGACCACAATACACGACCGGCCAAAATAAGCATGTTGGGCACTAGTGCTAGTGTTCAGCGCCGCGAAGATATCACAT
>JBBPMJ010000800.1:0-13989 GCA_038090255.1 Austroboletus niveus | reverse complement strand
TCGAGTAGAATAGCTAGCTAAACATACCTGGAGCTCACTGTCAGAAACTGAGGGACATAGACAGTGAACTCCGGGCTACATCTGAAGCGCCACACTAATACTACACAACACTACCACGCCACTAGGCGTGACTCACTAGTGTAGAGCGTGACTCACTAATTACTGTAGAGCGTGACTCACTACTGTAGAGCGTGACTCACTAATGTATGCAGGAGAGCGAAATCATAAGGTTAACACATTGTGGGCACTTAGAATGATTCCCTTTCATTTTCTACTTTGTTTGATTCTTTATAGCAGAGATGCGCAATCAGGGGGGAGTGTTAACCTTGTGATTGTGCACTCCTACCTACATTAGTGAGTCACACTTTAGACTAGTAAGTCACGCTCTAAGACTAGTGAGTCACACCTAGTGATGTGGTAGTGTTGTGTAGGGTTATTGTACCACTTTGGATGTAGCCCAGAGTTCACTGTTTATGTCTTTCAGTTTCTAGCAGTGAGCTCCAGGTATATCTACCTATTTCTACTTGAATACATTAGTTTCTGACAGTGAGCTCCAGCTGTGCCAATCCAGCTGTTAACAGATACTAGGTAGATTGCAGGAGATCTAAGATAGCAAATACATCAGAATATCAAGGGTTTATATATGCAAGCCAAATGATTAATGGTAGGCAAAGGAAGGTAGTGAGTTAGCGATAGAAGGTGATAGAATCATGAAGAAGCTGGAGTCACTATGGAGTGGATATGACAGCATCAGATAAAGGTTGGTAATACAACTGTGGATGAGTCATGCTAAATAAGTAAGCAGTAATGAAAAGGCAATGGTAAAAGAAAAGGACCCAAGTGAGACTCAAACAGCGAGGGTCAAGGTCCTTTGGTATATATGATGAGTAAAGGTAATGAAATGAAATGAAAAGAGGGGCCCAACAAATTGTAACATCAATGATTCCATGCACAGATCGCTGTGTGCATCCATGGGCAACATTTCCTTTTTGATTGTGCTTATAGTTGTTGGAATCAAACTTGCAGATGCCTTAGGCTGGGCTTATTTGGCAGGGAGGCAGCATGATTGGTGCACAGGGAACTGGAAAGTCTGGTGAGGTGATGTTGGAGCTAGGGGGTTAGACCAAGTTTGAGCTGCTTAAGGTGTCAAAATGAAGCTCCATTATCTTTGTCATAACTCAGTTTATTCACCTCATTAGAAAATTGAAGACTGGATTGTAAATGAATTGCAGATTAGGATAAAATATACTCTTAGTCATTTTCTTTTCTTTCCTTTCATGCTGCCTGCCTCTATGCGTTGAGTCAACCTCACCCTCTCTGACATATACTTCAAGTGCATTTGGATGAGATCTTGGACAGGCCAACATAAAGAGTAATTGTCAAGGTCTGGAAATGCTTTGGATGTCTGTCAGTCCAATGAATATTGGGGTAATAAAAAAGGCAGAAAGTGTTAACAGCTGGATTGACACAGCTGGAGCTCACTGTTAGAAACTAATGTATTCGAGTAGAATAGCTAGCTAACATACCTGGAGCTCACTATCAGAAACTAAGGGATATAGACAGTGAACTCCAGGCTACATCTGAAGCACCACACTAATACTACACAACACTACCACGCCACTAGGTGTGACTCACTAGTGTAAAGCGTGACTCACTAATGTAGAGCATGACTCACTAATGTATGCAGGAGAGCGAAATCATAAGGTTAACAGAAAGTACTTCATCTTCTGTGTCACCAATTATATCACATCATTGCTTTGGTGAGATCTACACAAAGTAGTGTTGAGATGCTTTTTAATAGAGTGGTGTACAAATTTCTAACATATTGTGAGCAACAAAAGTGATACAGTCATTAGTGTGAGTGCACCTTGAGCTTTGAAAATAAGGCACTGCCTCAGGCTAGCTGAGCCTCTAGATTATAATCTCCTCTCCCAGGTCTTCCAGGTTTACCTTCTGATTTTGGTATCTTGTTGCTCACAGACTCCAGAGATGTCAAGAATGATTCAGATGAATCTGCATCTGACATAGTATTATCCTCATCCTCAGTAACTGTCAGAGGAGAATGAGAGGCCTTGAGAACTGGAGGATGTGGGATGGCCCTGGAAACTGATGATATATGGTGCTGTTTGAATCAGGATGCAATGAAGATGTGCCAGTGAGTAAGAAAATTAAATCTTCATGATAATAGAGTATGATAGTTGGATTCAATTGTAAATCAACATGTGAGGAAAGTAAAGGAACAGGTGAGGAAGATAGAACAGGTCCAACAAAGGCCAGAATGGGTTTTAATGAAGCTTGCTGCAATGGCATGCTGACAAGTGGCTAGCACAGAGATATTGAAGAGTGAAAAGTTGTTTATTGTAGCTAAAGTATATATGTCACTTTCATAACAATTGGGGAGTATACAGTAATTGCCATTTTGGTCAAAACAATTGCATGGGAAGGTTACACTATTTGACCTTGTTGTATTCTGTATTGTGCCAAAGAAGTCACCACTACTACTGTGCTCCCTCAATTAATGATAAGAGAGATCGCCAGATACTGAGAGTGCAAAGATTGGAGAGCATAGAGAAGCACAGTAATAATGTTGTCACCAGGTAAATGGAGAGATTACATGTGGTAAACCATGGGTAATGATGAGAAGAAGGGGAGAAGCTGTCTATAGTTTACCACGGACAGTGAGGAAGGGTATACATTGGGGAGGAGAGCATTGTTGCCATTGTTGAAAGTGGTATAGCATGGCAATGATGATCTTTGCCAGGCAAATGGAGAGACTACCAGTGGTAAACCATGGGTAGTGAAGGGTAGAAGGGGAGGGAAGAGGGAACTGTTCATAGTAAATCACAGACAGTGGGGGAGCCTGGCATACAAGCAGTGAAGGTCGTCAGTGTCATTGACACTATGGCTGATATGTGTAACCCAATTGCCGAAACAGGCCAATTGTATTATGTGATCATGGCACTTCTGAATTTGTTCCACAATGCCACCAGTATAGTATATCCTTCTTCCTGTCTGTGGTTTACTGCAGACAGTTTCTCCTGCTATCAATAGCATGCTTACTATCTGTGATATATCATGAATAGTATCTCTGTTCATCAGGCAATGAGCATAGTCACTCTTGACATATTTTCTTCCCTACTTGTTGATGTCTATACTGAGGAGTCCCTCCTGATTGCTGTCATCAATCTTTGTTCAGAATGTATCTTCACTCAACATTTTTTCATTTCTAGTCCTTGGTGTTTTTTCACAGAGGAGTTTCTCCAGACTGCCATTGCCATACATCTCCATGTTGGGCTCATTGGTGTCTACACTAACAAGCACCTCTTTCATCTCATATAGCTCATTGGTGTAAATACCAATGAGCTTCTTGCCTTAATCCACAAATATCTGTCATTGTCTTCTTCCTTGTCAGTGTAAACACTAGCAAACTATTCTGCCCCATCGTCTTTCAATACTTTATTGCCTTCTTCATCACTACCATTGTGCTGCAGTAAGCCTCATGCATTCCCTTGATTCCTCAATCATGGCACTTATATATATGTATTATCAATCTTCAGCCACAAATGATGTCTCCATTTCCAGAGTTATAAATACAATCAATCTTCAATCCCTCAGCTGTTCATTCATCAGGCAAGCAGGTGATTATGGACCATCATCCACACAATATTTCCCTGTCTAGCAATATCAATTCCATCAGTGCTTGCATTTTTGGTGCTACTCTCACTGATGATGATCTGAATGAGATTTCCCAGCCTAGCAAATTGTGGACATCTAGGGAGGAATTTCAGCATCACACTAATGAGCATAGCCCATCTGAGGCATTTGTTCCATCCATTCACAATTTTACAATGAGCTTCATTCATCTTGCTCTTCCCCATGACCATGAACAGCCACAGATGGCAAAGGCCTCCCCTGCAACATCTGAGGGCATCAGCCAGTTGCAGGCACCCAATCTCAACTGTTGCATCAAACAGAATGGAGTACACAGCATATCTAAAGGAAAGTTCAGCTGTTGTTGCTCACTTGCACTTGAATACCATCAAATCTTGCACAGAAACCATATCCATGTTGCTTGCTATATCAACATCTGCTCCATCACTCCAGAATCCAGAATGCTCATAAAGATGTTCTTGTTCTCAAAGATGCTCTGGATGGTGTTAACTGTCATGAAGCCTTTATACAAAATTACAAGCAGACCTTATTTGCTACCTTGGAAGTAATACTTTCAACTATTGCAATCTGAGAGTTCCAAGCAAGTAATGACTGAAAAGAAACTATTAAATTTAATTGTGATATGTGTATGTTGCATTCATCGCCGGATGAATGCTAATGTGGGGTTTGTAGATCACCACTATTATCATCCCATTGATCATTGCAATGAAGTTGCCCAAGTATTTATATTTTTGGAATACTCTGTAGCATCATCCTTGATATCAGTTGGCATGCATCTGATCTTATTATGGAACTCATCTATCTGGTACTCTGGCTTGCATTTCTAAATCCAACTGATAGAGATACATCTTATCTTGAACAATTTATCATGGCACAGGTTCCAACAACCATTGGCAGTGCCATGTCTCATTTCAATCTACACCATGAAACAACTGTGTTTGCCACATGTCTGTTCTGCAGCTTTATTCACAAGCCCACATTTAAACCTGGAGCATCCACTCTGGAGTACCCTACCCATTGCAACAACAAACCAAAGTCATGGCTACCTGCCTGCAATGAACCCTTACTGCAATGATCATCAAGTCACACTCCTATCAAGTCATATGTTTATTACCACTTTCATGATTTTGTGGCAGGCCTTCTCTCCAGAGCTAAGATCAATGCTCTCATCAATGAACCTTGTGACAAGTTAATGAATTCTATTAGCAATCATTATCCATCACCTATCCAGAACATTTGGGATGGTGAATTTCTGAGATCCTTTGAGGGTCTTTCAGCAGGAAGCCTCTTTATTGATAGGAAGAGGAAGGGTCAACTTGTCTTTTCCCTCAATGTTAAAGAAATCAACATAGAAGGCATTTGTGTACAGAGTGCAGCTATCTTATGTGAAGTTATCTCCTGTGCCTGTCTCAATCTTCTGTTGGACATCTGCTACAAGCCCGAGAATATGTACCTTGCAGATATTGTTCCTGTTCCAGATAAGCGTCATGGTGATCAGCTCAACCACTTTCTGGACCCCCTAATCAACAACATGGTGAATAGCTGGGAGTGTGTGATTCATTTCAATCACATAGCTCTTCACCTTGCAGGTTGAGTAGTCAGGTCTACCATTGCTTACATAGTCTGCGATCTCCCTGCAGCTCAAAAAATAGCACAAATGGATGGACATTTGAGTCACTTCTATTGCAGCATTTGTCATTGCAATGATCTGAAGACCCTCAGAAGAACAGATTTTGACTCAGATTTCTGGAAGCTGCAGAATAAAGATACATTGTGATGTCAAGTGGAGGCTTATAAAAATGTGAACTCTACAGTAAAACAAGGGAAGCTCTTTACCAAGAATGGTGTATGCTGGTCACCACTTTGGAAGTTACTATACTGGGATCCAGCATGTCAACTGGTGGTTGATGCTATGTATTATATTCTTGAAAAAATTACTTGCTTCCATGTCCACAATGTCCTCTGTCTCACCACTACTTTTGCTACAACTTCTGATGCACTTTCTCTCACCTTTGCATATCAGTTCCAAACCCCTAATCACAGCATAGATAATATGTCAGTTAAAGAGGCTAAGCAAGTAAAGGCCATTCATGTGCTACTCACTACCTCAGTCATTGATTTCAATATGGAAGATGATGGTCAGGAATCATGAATTGATGATTATTCAAGATCACTTACCAAATGACTTATGAAAAAGAATGTTACATGGTTATAATTCATTGCCAATGGTTTGCACTGTCAATCATCCTCCCAAGGCTGGGTATTCAAAGCAAGCTGAATAAATATGCTTGTAGAATGGGTAAGTTCTTTCTGATTCTGCCAATCTCCATTGTCTGATAATCTGTTAAGACTAGGTTGGACTTGGTGGACAAACTCCAAAGGTGCTTCAAGAAATTCTGGAGTTGTCTTAATCAAAGGAGAACTTGTGGGACTTTGGCTTCAGCAACCTGGAGTGGAGTGCTGCACCCTTGTTGGATTGTTGGTGATCCCAGATTTTGGAGAAGCAGGGATTAATCAGCACCTGGCTAGATATGAAACCCATGAAGTCCTTGAGAAAATA
The DNA here is from genome assembly GCA_038090255.1 of Austroboletus niveus. Classification (NCBI taxonomy): domain Eukaryota; kingdom Fungi; phylum Basidiomycota; class Agaricomycetes; order Boletales; family Boletaceae; genus Austroboletus; species Austroboletus niveus. Next base: position 7,757 of record JBBPMJ010000800.1, on the reverse strand, counting down.
TATTCTGCGATAAGAATGTCAGATGTTTCTTCTTGTGTAAGGAATGTACCTCACAACTTCAGGTCATCTAGTGCAGGTAGCTTGAAAGCAGATGAATGGCACATGATGATCACAATCTATCTTTCACTTGCACTGGTAAACCTATGATGAGATAGTACAGTTCACAAATCTGGTGCTATTGTGCTTCAGCTGCGTGAAGCTTTGAATCACACCACGGCCCTCATATCTGCAGTTCATATTGCATGTGCTAGATCAATGACCAAGAAGTGTGCCTTTGCATATTGGTCTTATATGGCTGTCTGGTTGTCGAAGTTAAAGGACATTTACTCATCTGTTTCTCATCATACAAATGGTCACATGGCAATTCTTATCTATCAATTCTTGCTCTCCTTTGGCCCTGTATGCTCATGGTGGTATTTCCCATTTAAACAGCTAATTGGCCAACTGCAATGTCTCCCAATGGACAATAAATTTGATACATGCCTGCCTGCCTGTGGGTAGTCTATAAATGAGATTGATCTGCATAGGCCAGCTGGAATCCACAATTCTGAACTCATATATCCAAGCTGCCTAGCTTAAGGCCTGATTGGCTCAAGATGAATGTCCTGTTAACAGCTGGATTGACACAGCTGGAGCTCACTGTCAGAAACTAATGTATTTGAGTAGAATAGCTAGCTAACATACCTGAAGCTCACTGTCAGAAATTAAGGGACATAGACAGTGAACTCCGGGCTACATCTGAAGCGCCACACTAATACTACACAACACTACCACGCCACTAGGCGTGACTCACTAGCCTAGAGCGTGACTCACTATCCTAGAGCGTGACTTACTAGTCTAAAGCGTGACTCACTAATGGTAAGTATGGGAGCGCAATCACATAGTTAACAAGTGTTGTGTAGTATTAGTGTGGCGCTTCAGATGTAGCCCGGAGTTCACTGTCTATGTCCCTTAGTTTCTGACAGTGAGCTCCAGGTATGTTAGCTAGCTATTCTACTCAAATACATTAGTTTCTGACAGTGAGCTCCAGCTGTGTCAATCCAGCTGCTAACAATACTTCCAGAGGAACAAGGGCACGGACAAGACGATCCACGTGCCGAGCATGACGCCGAACGCGGTGAATCGGGAGAGCCACGCCTGTTGGTCGACCGTGCGGGCGGGGTCCTCGAGCGCTCGGAGGGCGACGTAGTAGGCCGCGATGGGGGCTAGAAAGGTCAGTCTTCACGGAGGTGGTCAGGTACGAGGATCGAGCGGGATATCGTGGAGTCGGAGACGTACAGGAGGGCGATGGTCAGATAGGCTCTTTCGAGGGCGGGCCGACAGTAGTACGAAGCCGATCGGACGAACGCCGATACGCGGGTCTCCCACGAGTTTGGCGACACCTGCTTAATCGAGGGGGGGTGAGCGAACGCGAGCGAGAGACGAGAGCTGTGACGGACATGATCCCGCAGTTCAAAGGGCAGCGTTGGTGGGACTTGATTGCGGGATAATTCCTGAACGAAAAAAGGTCGGTCGCATGCGAGAGCGAGAGCGATGTGAACGAACGCACCACTACGACGTCGACGGTGGTTTTCTTCGGGGCGGCTGGATAAGGGGTGCTCATGACGGATTTCGGTTGATTGTGAGGCGTACGGTGGAGCCAGCTCCTTCGAGGACTGTTAGATGTAGGAAGGGGCGCGCCAGGCGGGATGGTCTACAAAGAGGCGCTGGATCGCCTGCATTAATCAGTGGGAAATGGGTGGCGACATGACAACAGTTTGATCGGCAGCCTGGGAAAGATTTGGAAATTCCGTTTGATTGCGGTTGCTCGAGGCACAGAATTTCATAAAGCTAAGCTCACTGCGCAAACTCAAACGGAGAACAATAGCACAGACCTGAAGCTGCGCTAGCGTTGCCATTCGCTGCATGCTGACTACAAATCATGATATCGTCACTCTTTCCTAAGCTGGGCGATTGGTAGGCGGTATATGGGCAGGGTAAAGTATGGCCGTGTTCCTCCCCATCTTTCATTGCCTTCTGGGTCGTCTTGTCTAATTTCGACATCGTGCCATTGAACCTCGGCCCCAATTTCAGACACGTGACAATCAGACACGTGAACATAAACGTCATAAAAAAGTGCGTCTCAACGTCCTTGATAAGTATTCACCTAAAATTTAAAGAGGATCCAGACATACTTGTCGCGGCTAATCCATTGAAAAAACTGAAGCGGGCATCGGGCCCATCCAAGAGATTTGGTAGATGTCTGAAGAACTCGTGAAGATCTACAGTGCTTAGGGGTACCTCTTATTCAAGAACGGCGAACTTACTTACCACGATAATTTTCCGCAAACGTATCAGTGTAGACGACATGGAACTTGCCTAACTCGAGAAACTCGTCGCTAGAAAGTACATCTTGCCATTTGCCGTTAAAAATCTTTACATTTCGCTTCTCGTTCCATCCCTGCTCTTGCATGTGAGCGAGCACGTCAGGGTGTGCTTCGACAATAACATGGAGAGAAGGCTGGTTTGAAAGTGACTGGAACATGGTGTCGATCTTGACAAACGTCATACATAGTCACAAAAAAGGGAAGTTGGATCACGAACAATGCCCAAACCAAATCCAATGTTGAGAATCCTCAACCCCGTGTCCCGCTTTGGGTGAGTCAAGCAAAGTTGATCGACCGTTTCGCGCACTGGACGTTGCCATATACAACACGGGCATCGTCGCGGATAAGCGATTTGCTTACTGATGTCGCGTTCCCATCCCATCATAACGCCTAGTTCTTGACCATCGTCGAGCTTCAAGAGGCATATTTCTTGACCCTTGGGATCTTTGGTGTACTGTAAGTGTGAAGATAGGAAAGCATCATTAGAGTTTGCTGCCGATGTATCTTCCGTACGGAGGGTCAAGTAGGAGGATGATTCGATACTTGACGAGTTGGAAGAGATACGGGAAAGAAGTAGTTCTGCCAGAGGTCAACGAATAAAACGAAATGCAGCTGTAGACGAGGTACCTGCACGAATGCCAGCATCACGAATGAGGGTATAGCATACGTCGTTGTTCATGGAGAGGGCGATGTCGCCGGCAGTATTTCCGAGCTTGTCGACTGCATGCGCCAAGTGAGGAGACTGAAGGAAAAGGAACTTGATACTCGCCTAAGTTCCATAATGCACCTTCTTCAAGAAGTAGTTTTACAAGCTGATCATTGCCGACGTAGGCTGCTGCATGCAAAGGGGAGGTACCCTGATCGTCCTGAAACCAGAGAGGAGCATCTGCTTCGATGAGATCTCGGATGTTGTCAAGGGGCTCCTTTTCCAAGATCGCCTGAATGAGGGTTGTGCCCAGCTCTTTGAGCGCTTTTCCTTCCTCGACGTCGTCGGCATCCTGGATGATCTCGAGGTCGTCAGGGTCATTGGAAGTGAGATCGGACATTGGTATACACTAATGTCGTGTCATTCGGTTCGTTGTGGGAAAGCGACCGAACCGATGTACTTACGAGTGTGGCGGAGGATGATGGAGAGCAGGTTGGATAATATATTACATAATCTAAGACGTTGTTGATTACGGTCATGTCGGAATACTGGGTGTCACACAAACGATACCAATGCAAGTACTGCAACATCTACATTGCGGATGACAAGCCATCGCGACAGCAGCACGAGAATGGACTGCGACACAAGGGCAACGTGGAGCGGTTCGTGAGGGGGTTGTATAAGGAAGGAGAGAAGCGAACGCGGGAGCGAGAGGAAGAAAAAGGGATCATGGCGAGCGTGGGCAAGGTGCGTCCATGTGCTTACTTGTAACGGGCGACTGAGAGGAAGTGTTAGGCAGCAGAAGCAGCGTACGCGTTGGACGTGGCGTCAGGCCGCGCGGGTACGAGTTCCTCTGGGGGACTAGCGCGGCCGGAATCTGTGACCAAGGCAAAGCCAAAACCAAAACCGTCGGATCCATATGCAAATTATAGCACACCTGCATCGCTGGGATACAAAGATCCCGATCTTGAGGACCAGTCACAGAGGGGTACGGGTGAGCCCAGTGCGTGGACGGTGGTGAGTACGGTGGAAAAGGTCGAGGAACAGACGGAGGAAAAGGTGGAGGAGGAGGAGAAGGTGCGGGGTAAGAAGCGGGAGACGGAGGAGACGGAGGAGGACGGAGGACGGACGTTTAAGCTGCGGCGGAAGACGTTGGATGTGGGGCTGGGGGAGATGTACGATCCGAGCCGGCCCGACGGCAAGGGCGAGCCGACGGAAGCGACACTGTTCCGAAAAAGAAGAGGTCGCATCGTCAGGGGAATGTAAATATGTCATGATATCGTTTATTAGGTGGCTATGTCAACAACCAGGTCCCAATTCAAGGAGATACTTATCATACTGACCCCTTCCTCCTCTCCCTCCTCCTCCCCCTCTCCCCGCCAGACGATGGCCTCGAGAGAACACTCCGCTTCCCTCGACAAGTCCCCCTTTTCGTCCCCATCCCCGCCCCCTCAAGTCCAGTACAGGCTATACAAGAAGCGCTTCGCCGGCCTGTTCGGATTTGCACGTTCTTTTCCCCCTTTCACTCTCTTCTTCTCTTCTCACTACGTTCTGCCAGGTCGTCCTCGGCTTCGTCACTGGCATGCCATGGGCCTGGTTCGGTCCAATATCAACCGAAGGTCCCCTTACTATTACTTTCACCTTTGATCTCTTTTTCACCTGTCCCGACAGCTGCTACCGAGTTCGGCATCACCGTCAACCAAGTGAACTGGCTCGGGAATATCCTCTCCTGCGTCTACTTGCCCGTCTCCCTCCTTGTACCCATATTCTGCTCTCGTTTCGGCGTCCTTCGCTGTGTACGTGTTCCCACCGTCCCTTATCCCTGACCCCTCTTATCTTTTCCTTTCCCCTGCAGGCCCAGGCCGGTGCTCTCATGACCCTCATCTCCGGATGGATTCGTTATGCTGGCACCGTTTCCTCTCTTTCCTCTCCATCCGCCTACGCTCTTCTCTTCCTCGGCCAGGTAACTTTTCGTGCCCTAACACCCCCTGCTTTCCTCTCATCTTCTTCATCCAAAGCTATTTTCTGCACTTGCACAGCCTATTTTTCAGGTCCTCGGTCCCATGTACTCGGAAAAGTGGTTTGATCTAAAGGGCCGTACCACGGCCACCATGCTCATTGCGATCGGTCTGTTCCACCCACGTTTCCCATCACCATGTCCTTCTCACCCATCATTTCATTTAGCCAATCCAATAGGAGGCGCAATCGGCCAACTACTTTCCCCACTGGTTGGGACTGCTCACCAATCCGTCAGTTCCGTCCTTTCCCACTACTGATCGCCTCACCATCGCTCCTAGATCTTTATTTTGGCCGTCATCTCCACTGTTGCTACTCCTACCGTTCTCTTAATTTCCAGTGCTCCTCCCACTCCTCCCAGTAAGCTCGCCCTCCTTCCTGCATTTTCATCCTTGTTCTCATCTCTCTAGCTTACGCCGGTTCGAAACCCCCTCAATCTCTCGGGTCCCTCTGCCGTGCCCTTCTAGGTCGTCCGGTCCAACCAGAGGCGTACATGACCCTGCACGAACGTATCGATTTCGTTGTTGTTACCCTTATTTTTGGAGTATTAGTCGGTGCTACTAATGCTCTCAGCGTATTATCAGCCGAGTGGTTCGTGAGTATTCCTTCGTTCTCTGTCGTCTACCTCACGTGGCTCTCCAATCCGCAAGGAACCTATGGGTTATTCCGACACCACTGCCGGCTTCCTGGGTGCATCCTTGCTTCTCTCCGGAATCGTTGCTTCTATCATTACTGCACCACTCTTCGACCGAATATTTACCCATAGACTCGGCATTACTCTCAAGATCCTCACCCCTGTCGTAGCTGCCGGGTGGCTCTCCTTGATCTGGGCTGGTAGGCATTTTCTTTTTTCCTGTCTTGACACACCTGACCTTTTCAAGTTCGGCCGAATAATACTGCCGCCCTGTTTTGCATATTTGTGGCTATCGGAGTTTGCTCCATGACAATGCTTCCCATTGGTTTGGAACTCGGAGTCGAGCTCACGAGAAATGCGGATACAAGCGCGGCCCTTTTATGGTGCAGGTGAGCAGATCATATACAGCACGCTTTAGCCAAGCTCACGTTTTACAGTGGAAACTTGTTTGGTATCATCCTGATCCTCGGTGTGTATTTTTTTTTCTCCTTGTCTCATTTCAATCAACGTATTTCGACTCAGGGGAGGGTGCTCTTCGTGCACCCGCAACCGCAAAACCGCCATACAACATGACTCATGCTCTCATCTTCCATGGGACGGTCGTGGCAGTTTTCTCTCTGACCATATTCCTTGTGCAAGCACGACAAGCCCGCCGAGAGCTGGACGAGTCTATGGCTGCAGAAAATCCCGTCCCCATGGTACTTGCAGCTACAAGCGAAGATGACAAATCGGTATAGAACTTCGCGTGACACTGATAATCGATCTCCAAGACAATGTGCTACATAGATGTAAAAGGTAGATATACAGAAAAGGGCTGACATTTCACGGATATCACAATTATTTCTTTGTATAACTGCGTGCAGTCTATCTATTTTCTTATGTATACTGACTAGTAATACCCTACGCATGCATGTCCACTACCAAATCTCGCGTCTGCGAAGTAAATAATCCATTGTCGAGATGATTATTACAGTGGGGATCAGCGTGCGTCATTACTCCGTCGCTTTCTTAAACCCTTGAAAATACTTTTCTCTGAAGTCCTTGTGAGCTGGAGCATTCAAACCTGCCCCGGAGCCGCGGACTTCAGAAGAATCGAACGTCGGCGGCGGATAACTCTGTGCCGTCGCCTTCCGGATCGTGATAAGCTAGACCGAATCAGCCCTGTAGCCTATGGCAGGTTGCGATAACCTACCCGCCTGCCCCAACTTCCAAACCCTTGCACGGAATTCGCCACGAGTTCCATGCCTTCGCACAGCGCAGCCTGGACGTCCACCTCCTCGTACGTCTCCGTCACAGTGGGAAGGAAAAACACGAGGAGCCCGCTGGGTTTCAGTTGGTATCGAGCAAAGAGAATGAGATCGGCGATGAGGGCAGAGAGCTCGTACGGCTTGGTAGGTGGGATGTACGGTTCGCTTGGGTCCCTGAAAACACGTCGGGTCAAGGGCTTGTTTGTGGAGCAGTTCCACGAGGACGTACGGTCGGGCTGAGATCCGAGGCGTCGGTGACCTGTCGTCGCGGAGTTTTTTCCGTCCAAGACGCTTGGCACCGGCTCGCACGCCATCTACCGCGTGTTGTCAGAACTCTGTTTTGGGATCTCGACCTCAGGAGGCGCGCGGGGGGGGGAGGACGTACACGGTGGGTCGGTGATGACAGCATCGAACAGTCCCCCACATCTCCATGGGTTATGCGTGACGTCGAACGTGCACAGGTCGACGATCCGGTGAGCAACCCCGTATTGGGCAGCTGCGCAGAGGATGCCAGGCGTTTTCGCTTCGAGGTGAACGCTCGTCAGCCAGCGTTCGTATCATGTGTAACAAGTCGCCCGCGGACTTGCCTTTTCCTCGCATTTGGCGGCCGTCGATGTCGGATCCGTACACGTGTGCACCAAAGTACGCTGTCGTCTGATCACGATGCTCATGTCGATTCACGTGTTGCAAGTCATATATCAACAGGTACGCACGTAGGCCATGCTTCCCGTTCCGATAAAGGGATCGTACATGAGCTTGCCTGGTGCGGCCTTTTTATTTTTTGAGAGTCGAAACCGTCAGTGAAAAGGACAAGACGATGGCTCACCTGCGTCTGGTTCGCCATTAAC
>JBBPMJ010000799.1:0-14003 GCA_038090255.1 Austroboletus niveus | reverse complement strand
TATAGGATTAGTAGGGATTCTTAAGTTAGGTTAGGATTAGCAACAATTAGAATTAGAATTAGTAGAATTAAAATTAAAATTGAAATTAGTAGAATTAGGATTAGCAAAGATTAGAACTAATCTAATAGTATTAGATAAAAGTGTGGGAATAAAATTGCATAAAAATGGAATAGCTTGTTTGCTGACATATATAATTTAATTATTATTGTATTATACTATTTTCTTATGAACAATTAAGACTAGGTCAGACTTGGTGAACAAACTCCATAGGAGCTCCATGAACTCTGAAGTTGTCTTGATGAAAAGGAAATTGAGTGGAACTTTGGCTTCAGTGACTCAGAGTGAAGTACTGCACCCTTGTCAGATCATTGATGGTCCCAGATTTCAGAAAAGCAGAGAATAAGAAGAGCACAAGAGGAAACAGGGGAGTTTGAGTTATCTGAGTTGTTTAAGTCATCTAAGTTGATAACTAGCTAAAGTACAAGTGACATGACAGGACTATATATACAGAGATCAGAGGTGGTGTACAAAAGCAATAATGGAAAATGTAAATAAACAGAGCCAGAAAAATGAAGATGGAAGAAAAACATAAGCAAAGCTGTGTAGACACAGGATTGGGGAAATCTAAAATGTGAGACTAAGACATACATAAGTAGAACAAAGAGTAATGTAACTAGAATATACAAGAAGTGAAGAAGTGGAGGAGCAAAGAAACAGGAAAGCAGAGTAGAGGAGTGGGGAAGCAGAGGAGTGGATGAACAAAGGTGTGAAGAAGGCTTAGAATTAGGGATATGACATAAACCTGTAATATGTATCTGTATATCTGTAATATCTGTACTACATACAGTGGCTCAAACAATTGTTCTAATGTTTGCATGTTTTGCAGTGTATGAATTATAGTACACACTCTTAGCTTTCTATCAGTATAAGATTTAAGGAATTTGGATAAGATTTGATGAAATGGCAGCCATTTCAAAATGACTACTTATTGGGACAATTGTGTGACTTTATACAAAATGTGATATTCAGTACTTGGTATGACCTTCCTTTGCCTTTACAACTGCTTGAATCCTTCTGGGCATACATTCTATCCACTTCTGACACTGCTCCACAGAAATATTCCCCCACTCTTCTACCATTCTTTCCCATAACTGATGAACTTCAGTGAGTGCCCTTAAATAACCTGAATGTCATTTTTTGATATGACCCCAAGTATGTTCAATGGGATTAAGGTCTGGAGACTGTGCAGGCCAGTCCAAAAGATTGATACCCTGTTCTTCAAACCATCTCTGAGCTCTCCTATTGGTATGGTTGAAGTCATTGTCCTGCTGAAAGATGACATCATCTGAAGAAATTCCAGATTCCTTTATATTTTGTAGCAGTCCTTGCTTCAGGAATGCCACATACTGTTCAGCATCCATCCTCCCCTCAACTTCACTCAAAATCTCCACTCCATTCCATTCTATGCAGCCCCATATCATCAGAAAACCTCCTTCAAACTTGACTGTACCTTTGATTTCTTTGGAAACCAGGCCCTTACCCTTCTTTTTCCACACATACTCTTGTTTATTTGACCCTATTGTTATAATTCACTGGGCCCCTCTTTTCCTTTTCTTGCTTTACTTACCAGTATGCCAAAGGACCTTGACCCTCGCTGTTTGAGCCCTGCTTAAGTCCTTTCTTTTACCATTGTCTTTGCAAATACTGCTTACTTATTTAGCATGACTCATCCACAGTTGTATCACCAACCTTTATCCAATGCCATCGCATCTGCTCCATAGTGACTCAGCTTCTTCGTGATTCCATCGCTTTCCATTGCTGACTCACCTTCTTCCTTTACCTACCCTTAACTTCTTGGCTCGCATATATAAATCCCTTGATACTCTGGTGTATTCCCTATCTTAGACCTCCTGCAATTTACCTAGTATCTTGGAGTTGCTCTCAGGTCCCCCAGTCCTCGTCCTACTGTTGAGTGGATGCTCTCTCTGAACCCTTGATCTGTTACTAGTTCTGTGATGTCCCCAAGACCTGTTGATCCCTCGGTCCTCAACAGTTCCCAGAACCTCTGCCAAGGAAGACCCTTGAGCAGACCCCCCTTTGACCTGATGTTAGTCTTATGCTGGCCTTAGCCTCCCTGTCAAGGAATCCCCTTGTCAGGCCCCCTTGTCATGTCAGCTGTATAGTGACAGTAAGCCCTTGAACCTCTGCAGGCCTACGCTTGACCACGATGAGCATAACAAAAGGTCTAAGATCTCCCTTGATCGGCTATTATCATATAAGCCTCCACCAATGCCCACCAATGCCCCAGAAACCCCAGACCCTATTCCAACCTCATGTTGCGATGGGAAACCCTTGACTCATCAGACACCAACGAACCCTCCTCAGAAAACCCCAGTGACACTGACGAAGACCTCGTCATTCCTCAACAACCTGAGGACTTAGAACTTGCCCATCAACTCTCTGTGGCACTTAGTATCCCCAGAGTACCCACTCCACCGTCCCCAATCCCAGTCCAATGCCAACCAGTGTTTACCCTACTCCCACCCCCAGCCCAGGTCACCATGACAACCAAACCCACTGAACTCCATCTCGGAGCCCCTGATGACTTTGACGGCTCTTACACCGAAGCCATGTCCTGGCTATCCACTGTCCAAACCTACCTCATCATAAACAAGGCCATTTATGATGATGACAACAAGAAAATTGCCTATGCCCAATCCTACATGAGAAAGGGCTCAGCCACTATCTGGGCCTCAACCTTCCAAAAGGAAGCCATCACCGCCAACTCCTTTGAGACATTCGCCGACTTCCTCGCCAAATTCAAGAGTGCTTTTAAGCACCAGGATACTAAGAATCAGGCCATCAACTGGCTTCATTTGGAACACCTCATCCCCAAGAAAAATGAATCTTACAGTCCCGAACTTACTCGGCGCATCGCTGAGTTTAGAAACAACATCACCCTCTTGGGTATCACTAATCAGAATGTCCTGATCAACTACTTTGCTGCCAGAATTCCCCCTCCCCTCTCCTGCTGCATCCTCTTCATGGACACAGTCCCCACCAAGGTCAATGAGTGGTACTCAAAGGCCATTCACTTCCAAGTTCAGAATGATCATGCCCAGACCATTGTTAACCAACACCGCACCCACTTCACCCCCACATACTGGTCTTATCAGACCCCCCCACTTCTTCCCAGAAAACCCGTGATCTTGATGCCATGGACGTTGACAAGGTCAATATCCCCAGACCCCTTAAGCTAACTCCTGAGGAGCAGGAGCGATGCTTCAAAGAGGGGCATTGCCTATGCTGCAGGCAGAAAGGCCACTGAGCTGATGCTTGTGGAAAGTACCCTAAGGAACTTCATAAGACTTTGGTCAAACGAGTCAAACAGATCAACGACGACCTCCCCAAACTCCAGACCTGCAATGACAATGAAAATGACAACCTCATGGTTCGTCATGTCCAATTCACCCTTCCTCCCAAGAAGGATTTTTAGAACGGAGACCTCAACCGATGCAGGACTCTCCTAAAATACAACGTGTAAATGTATCTACTCTGCCTGGTTCAATGCAAATCCCTGTCCAAGTCATTGTACCCTTGCACATGTTGAAAACTGTCAACACTTGCACCCTCATCGATAGCAGTGCTGATATCTCTTGCATCGACTGGGGTTTTGTTCACAAAAACAAGCTCCCCACCACCCAACTCCTTTCCCCCCTCAACGTCACCAATCTCAATCAGGGTCCTATGGATAAAGGAGGAGTTCGCTTCACCACTGAACTCTTTGTTCACATTGAAGGACTTGCTCACAAAGTCCTATTTTATGTCATGGATTGTGATCAACAAAACCTCATCCTCGGCCTCCCATGATTGAAAGCCGTCAACCCCACCATCAACTGGTTTGGTCAAACTCTCTCAATCAATGAGTCTACTGACCAATCCAAGGAGCTTTACACACTCCACAAAGTCAACTTGAACCAATACAAAACCTGTTTCCAACAGTTCAAGCCCTCCCCTCAACCCCCTTACCATGTCCAAGTGAACTCTGTCTATGATGGACATCTCTATGAGTACCTTGACTATGAGACGGAATCACAATACCTTCACCGCACTTGTGACAACTACACCATCAATCACATCATCTGATGTGGTTATTACTTCATCCCCAAAGGTGATCCCCTCATTGCCAAACTCACGAACTCTACCGAGCTGGCTATGGCTGCCGAAAAAGCCAAACCCAAGATCACCCTTCCCCCTGAATACTCCAACTTTGCCTCTATCTTCTTGAAAGAAGCCACGGACCATGTACCCCCTCACACCCCTACAATCATGAGATCAACCTCAACGAATCTTTCACATCCAAAGTCGGAAAGATTTACCCACTATCCCCAGATAAACGCTGTTACGATTCGCTAAGGCCCCTCTTTCTTTTCCTCACTTCACTTACCATGTACACCAATGGACCCTGACCCTCGCTGTTTGAGCCCCACTTGGGCCCTTTCTTTAACCATCATCTTTGCAATACCGCTTACTTATTTAGCATGACTCATCCGCAGCTGTATTACCAACATTTATCCAATGCCATCACATCCATTCCATAGTGACTTAGCTCCTTCGCAATTCCATCGCTTTCTATTGCTGACTCACCTTCTTTCATTGACCTACCCTTAACCACTGGCTCGCATATATAAACCTTCAATACTCAGGTGTATTTGCTATCTTAGACCTCCTGCAATTTACCTAGTATCTTGGAGTTGCTCTCAGGTCCCCCAGTCCTCATCCTACTGTTGAGTGGATGCTTCCTTTGAACCCTCAATCCGTCACTAGTCCTGCGACGTCCCCAAGACCTGTTGATCCCTCGGTCCTCAATGGCCCTCAGAACCTCTGCCAAGGAAAACCCTTGAGTGGACCCCCTTCGACCTGACGTTAGTCTCATGCCGGTCTTAGCCTCCCTGTCAAGGAACTCCCGTGTCAGGCCCCCTCGTCCTGTCAGCTGTATAGCGACAGTAAGCCTTAGAACCTCTGCAGGCCTACACTTGACCACATCGAGTGTAACAAAAGGTCTAAGATCTCCCTTGATCGGCTATCATCATATAAGCCTCCACCATTGCCCACCAATGCCCCAGAAACCCTTGACTCGTCAGACACCGATGAACCCTCTTCAGAGAACCTCATCAACACTGACGAAGACCTCATCATCCCTCAACAACCTGAGGATCTAGAACTCGCCCATCGACTTTCTGCAGCACTTAGTATCCCCAGAGTACCCACCCCACCGTCCCCGACCCCAGTCAATCACCAACCGGCATTCACCCTGCCCCCACCAGCTCAAGCCATCATAACGGCCAAACCCACTGAACTCTGTCTCGGAGCCTCCGATGCCTTTGACAGTTCTTATGCTGATGCCATGTCCTGGCTATCCACTGTCCAGACCTACCTCATCATAAAAAAGGCCATTTATGATGATGACAATAAGAAAATTGCCTATGCCTTGTCCTACATGAAAAAGGACTCCACCACCATCTGGGCCTCTACCTTCCAAAAGGAAGCCATTGCTGCCAACTCCTTTGGAACATTCACCAACTTTCTTGTCAAATTCAAGAGTGCTTTCGAGCACCAAGATACCAAGAATCAGGCCATCAACTGGCTTCATTCAGAATGCCTTGTCCCTAAGAAAAACAGATCTTATGGTCCTGAACTCACTTGGCATGTTGCTGAGTTTAGAAACAATGTTGCCCTCTCGGATATCACTGATCAGAACATCCTGATCAACTACTTTGCCACTGGCATTCCCCCTCCCCTCTCCCGCCATATCCTCTCCATGGACATGGTCCCCACGAAGGTTGATGAATGGTACTCAAAAGCCATTCACTTCCAAGTTCAGAACGATCGTGCTCAGACTATCATTAACCAACACCGTACCCACTCCACCCCCACATACTGGTCTTACCAGACCCCCTCCACCTCCCTGTTACGCTTGCGCAATGTCTAGTCCCAGTGTGTCCTCAAAGGCGACACAACGTCCTATAGAATCCGAAGGGGTTCTCTGCTGAGACTCAAGACTCAGGCAGGATGAGATTAAACACTGCATATAATTGCACAGATCTAGCTAAGGAATATACAAGACAACTGCTGACTATTTATACAGTCCGAAACCATCTTGGAATGGAAGGATGATGGGACAGGACACATGGTACATTACAATGGCCTCGTGGATCAATGGTAGGAATAGGACAACACTGCCATCGGAAGGGGATGGAAGAAGGAGCGGAGGTCCGTGAACAAAGTGGTTCTGGGGACACATGGTAAGAGTTACAAAAGTGGAATGGAAGAGGAACAAGGTGAGTCAAGAATGGGGATTTCCATATGACCATATGGAGCATAGTCTTCGGGGAATAAAGTCCAATAGCATTCTAGGGGTAGTCCGTTCTCCGGCTTCCATTCTGGTGGAAGAGTGTTGAAGAGTTCCGATGGTTCTGGAATTCCAGAACCTTCGGAATCACGGGAAGGTACTCCAGAAGCATCGGAACCATGGGAACAAGTTCCGGAACCTTTGGAACTGCGCTTACTTGTAACACTCCCCTTCCCAGAAAACCCGCGATCCAGACACCATGGACGTCAATGCAGTCAATGCCCCCAGACCACCTAAGCTAACTCCTGAAGAACAGGAGTGATGCTTTAAAGAAGGGTGTTGCCTATGCTGTAGGCAGAAAGGCCACCAAGCCAATGCTTGTGGAAAATACCTCAAGGAACCTTATAAGACTTCGGTCAAATGAGTCAAACAGGTCAATGACGACCTTCCCAAACTTCAGACCTGTGACGATGATGATGACAATGACCTCACAGTCCATCATGTCCAATTCACCCTTTCCCCCAAGAAGGATTTTTAGAACGGAGACCTCAACCAACGCAGGACTCTCCTAAAATACAACATGTAACTGTACCTATGCTGCCTGGCTCAATGCAAATCCCTGTCGAAATCATTGTACCTTCGCACACATTGAAAACCGTCGACACCCGCACCCTCATTGATAGCAGCACCAATATCTTTTGCATCGATTGGGGCTTTGTCCGCAAAAACAAACTCCCCACCACCCAACTCCCCTCCCCTCTCAACATCACCAATCTCAATCAAGAATCCATGAATAAAGGAGGAGTTCGCTTCACCACCGAACTCTTCGTTCACATTGAAGGACTTGCTCACAAAGTCCTATTCTATGTCATGGATTGTGGTCAACAAAACCTCATCCTCAGTCTCCCCTGGTTGAAGGCTGTCAACCCCACCATCAACTGGTTTGGTCAGACTCTCTCCATTAACAAGTCCACTGACCAATCCAAGGAGCTCTACATGCTTCACAAAGTCAACTTGAACCAATATGAAATGCGTTTCCAGCAGTTCAAGCCCTCCCCTCGACCCCCTCACCACATCCAAGTAGACTCCGTCTACGATGGACATCTCTATGAATACCTTGATTACGAGACAGAACCCCAGTACCTCTGCCGTGCTCATAATAACTACACCGTCAACCACATCATCCGATGCAGGTACCACTTCATCCCCAAAGGTGATCCCCTCATCGCCAAGCTCATGAACTCTACTGAGTTGGCCATGGCTGCCAAAAAAGCCAAACCCAAGGTCACCCTCCCCCCTGAATACTCCGACTTCGCCTCCGTCTTCTCGAAGGAAGCTACGGACCACGTACCCCCCTTATGCCCTTATGATCATGAAATCAACCTAGACAAATCTTTCACACCCAAGGTCAGAAAGATCTACCCCCTCTCCCCAGACGAGCGCAAGGCCACAGAAACCTTCCTCGACGAAAATCTTGCTTTGAGCAAGATACGCCCCTCAAACTTCCCCCAAGCTTCTCCATTCTTCTTCATTAAAAAGAAGGATGGTGGACTCTGTCCATGTCAGGACTATAGGTACCTCAACAAGCATACCATTCGTGATGCCTATCCCCTCCCCTTAGTCTCTGATCTCATCGACAAACTCTGTGATGTCAAGGTCTTCATGAAGTTCGATGTACGATGGGGCTACAACAATGTCCGAATCAAAGATGGACATCAATGGAAAGCCACCTTTATTACCCATAAAGGACTCTTCGAACCAACTGTAATGTTCTTCAGTCTTACCAACTCCCCTGCCACCTTCCAAAGGTTCATGAATGACTTCTTCCACAATATGATCACTGAAGGATGGCTTGTCATCTACATGGACGATCTCCTCATCTTCTCTCCCGATGAGAAAACCCACGCTGAACAAACCAAGCGTGTCCTCCAGCGCATGAAGGAACTTGACCTTCACCTCAAACTTGAGAAATGCAACTTCACCGCTAAAGAAGTTGAATACCTTGGAATGATTATTAAACCCGGTCAACTTGCCATGGACCCTGTCAAGCTGGATGGGATTGCGTCCTGGCCCATTCCAGAAAAACTTCGCAATGTTCGCTCCTTCCTTGGCTTTGCCAACTTCTATCAGCAATTCATCCCTGATTACTCTTCAGTCGCCCGCCCCCTCATCAATCTCACCAAGAAAACCACTCCCTGGGCCTGGTCCCCCGAATGTCAGAAGTCCTTTAAATGCCTCAAAGAACTATTCCTCACCCAACCAGTTCTCCAACTCCCCAATCTCTCCGCTCCATTTGCTATTGCAATGGATGCCTCCAAGTTCGTCTCTGGCGCAATCCTCCTCCAGACAGATACCAACAGGAATTGGCACCCTTGTTCCTATCTCTCCCAGTCATTCTCACCAGCAGAATGAAATTACAACATCTATGATTGGGAACTCCTTGCTATCATGCGAGCCCTGAAATCCTGGCGCCATTATCTCCATGGCAGCTCTCACCTAGTCCAAGTCTTTATGGACCACAAGAACCTGATCTACTTCCAGTCAGCACAGAACCTCAACCGCCAACAAGCCTGTTGGCTCCTCAACTTTGCAGATTTCGATCTGACCATGATCCATGTCCCCTGCGAACTCCTTGCCAGCCCTGATGCCCTCTCCCGCTGCCCTGATCACATTCCCCCGGATGACACTGACAATGAAGGAGTAACCCTCCTCCCCCCATCCTTGTTTGTCAACATCATCGATGCCATGCTCCAGGAGCACATCTTGTCTCATTTCAAGACGGACCCCTTCATCCTCAAGGCCCTTCAATCCCTCGATGGAACTATTCCCCCAGCCTTTCGGTCTCACCTGTCCAACTGGCAATACAACAACGGCATTCTCACCTTCCAAGAATGTGTTTACATTTCCCCCGATGAATCTCTCCGGCGCTCCATCCTCCAGCACTGCCATGACCATGAGACTGCTGGTCACCCTGGTTATCTCAAGACTCGTTAGCTCATCACCACCGAGTTTTGGTGGCCAGGCCTCGCCCAATACATACACAAGTACATCGAGGATTGCACCTCGTGTCAACAACACAAGGCCAACACCCACCCCACTGTCCCTCTGCTTACCCCCATCTGCTCCACCTGCACCTGCCCCTTCCAGCAGATCTCATGCGATCTGATCACGGACCTCTCTAAATCTTCAGTGTTTGATACTCTCTTGGTCGTGGTCAACCATGGCCTTACTAAGGGGGTAATTCTCTGCCCTACCAAGAAAACCATCACCGCTGAAGGGGTTGCAGCCCTCTTTTTCCACAAAGTCTGAAACAACTCCTATTGCCCTGCAGTAGTGAGGTGTGTAATGGTCCTTTGACCCTTGTATAAAGGTAATGATCCCTTTGGATCCTTATGAGCAATGATGGGAGGAAATCTTCAAGACTTCAAAGCTGGGAACTCCAGCCTCGAAGTCCTGGGGTTTATATACTATTCTACTGTATGTACATGTTGTGGTAAATACCATAAAGGGACATCATACCATGATAAGAAGAAAATACATGATTGGTTGATAAGAATACATGAGTCATAAAGAAGCACGTCTGTGAGAGAAAGAAGTAAAGAAGCATGCCTCGTGTGATGGGCATGTGAGACATAAGGTATGATGTCATCATGACATCATAGATAAGAGATAAGGGTCTAGCCCTTGAACATGTGACAAGTCACATGACTTGTGGTCTAGACTGCTGATGTAAGCAGTCACGTGATAAGTTATGCTGGAAAATGTCTAAGTCCCAATGGCCTTGTACCAATAGGGGTTTTCCTTATATAGAAGGTCAGGAGTTCAACTCCTGCCATGAGCGAGTTTTTAAATAGTAAAAAGAGCGATCGTAACAAAGTCTTCCTCCAATTTGGTCTTTACGACAGAATCATCTCCAATTGAGGCCCTCAGTTTGCCTTCACCTTTACCAAAGCATTGGGACAAGCTCTCAATTATTCCCTTGCACTCTCCACCACGTACCACCCCCAAATTGATGGTGAAACCGAACAGGTCAACCAGGAAGTTGAAACTTATCTCCATATCTTCTGCAGAAGCAACCCCACCACATGGTCCAAACTCATCCCCCATGCTGAGTTCACTCACAATCACCATCCCCACTCTGTCACTAGACAAACCCCATTCTATCTCATGATGGGATATGAACCCTGTGCCCTCCCCTCAGTTATCACCGACTCCAATATCCCCACCATTGAAGACCACCTCAAATCCCTTGTTGCTGCTCACAATGAGGCCCTTGCTGCCCACAAACTCACTCGCCAAGTCATGGTGTCCTGAAACCACCGCTCCTTCACCCCCTTCGCCAAAGGAACCAAAGTCTGGCTCAAGGCCCAAAACCTCAAATGCTCTGTTGTCAACCCAAAGTTCGCCCCGAAATGCGAAGGACCCTTTACCATCATCAAGGTGTTATCTCCCATCACCTACAAACTACACCTCCCATGATCGTGGAAAATCCACCCAGTGTTCCATGCATCCCTCCTGTCTCCCTACCATGAAAACCCCGTTCATGGGCCGAACTATCCCTCCCCACCACCTGACCTTATCGATGGGCATGAAGAATATGAAATCAAGAAGATCATCCGCCATCATGGACCTCCACATTCCCGTTCCTTCCTGATCTGATGGAAAGGATACACTGCTGAAGAAGATTCCTGGGAACTCAAATGGAACCTATGGAACTCCGGTCCCCTCCTCAAGGACTATAAATGTCACCACTCAATCTCTTCTATCACCAACAACTCGAAACCTCTCACAGTCATGTCCATCACCCTCTCTGCACCCTCTTCCGCTCCCAGCAATGTTTCCTCCAACATCACTGAAGCAGGCTGGTCTACCACTACTTCTGCCAACAACCCCCTTGAACTCAGTGACACACCAATCCTGGTACCCCCCTCTTCTTTGATTCAATGCCTTTGCAATAATGCAGAAGGCATACCCTCTGCATGGCCCAGCTTTAGCTGGACTCACCCTGAACCTCTCATCCCCACTACTATATCCATTCCCCTCACCCAATGAATCTCCAACCGCCCCACTTGCCTCCCATTGTCCATACCTCCTGCCACCCTACCTAACTACCCCACACCCCTTGATGATGATCTCATCACCGCCATTGCCACTGAACTCCGAGACTCCAGTCTTGCCATGGCGCTTGATGCCCACATGGAATCCCACTCCCCCTTCACCCTCATGTATCGTCTTTTCCTGATGAACTCCCATATTGCTGTCTCCACTGCCACCCCCACCACCTCTAGTGCCCAAGCACTAGCCAACCTCCACATCTGTCATCTCCATCAGACCCTAGAGCATGGCCTCGTCCAACTGATGCACCAGTTGGACATGACCAACTTTATTATTGACATTGATTGATACCTCCAGAACCTTACTGCCACCAGCAACGACCACATCTCCACCCCATCTGCATCCTCCGAACTGCTCTCTGCCCAAGAGATCACTGCCCTAGATCGTGCTGACGACTATTGGGCCAGTAACCAAGGAATCTGGTCCCTTCCCCCTAACCATCCTCATTATCACAAGGCATGTTACCAATGCTGTTGCCTCGGGCGCTGCTGCCCTCTCTGCCCTTTCTATCAATGTCCCATTTGTCACAGGCAGTCCCCGGGACACCCCCAATGTGCATGTCCCATGCACCCACGAACCCCTTGTGCACTTGTCTCTTCTTCATCGGACTCATCTATGCAACAGTCTCCTCGTTCCTCATGCTCCTTCTCTTCATGCTGTGGTCCTCCCATCCCATCTGAATAATGCCCCAATGTCCAAATCCCCTCTCAGGTCCCTACTCCTCTCCCCTTTCTGCTGGCAGCGGATGATTATGAATTCTTTGTCAGTGCCAAAGCTGATAACAATGAGACCAGGTCCTGTCATGGAGATTACTAGGTTTCATTACAGTCTCATCCATACAATGGGGGTAATGTTATGATTCACTGGGCCCCTCTTTTCCTTTTCTCGCTTTACTTACCAGTATGCCAAAGAACCTTGACCCTCGCTGTTCAAGCCCCACTTAGGTCCTTTCTTTTACCATTGTCTTTGCAAATACTGCTTACTTATTTAGCGTGACTTATCTGCAGTTGTATCACCAATACTTATCTGATGCCATTGCATCCATTCCATAGTGACTCAGCTTTTTCACGATTCCATTGCTTTTCATTGCTGACTCACCTTCTTCCTTTACCTACCCTTAACTCCTTGGCTCACATATATAAACCCCTTGATACTCTGGTGTATTCCCTATCTTAGACCTCCTGCAATTTACCTAGTATCTTGGAGTTGCTCTCAGGTCCCCCAGTCCTTGTTCTACTGTTGAGTGGATGCTCTCTCTGAGCCCTCAATCCATCACTAGTCCTATGACGTCTCCAAGACCTGTTGATCCCTCGGTCCTCAACAGTTCCCAGAACCTCTGCCAAGGAAGACCCTTGAGCAGACCCCCCTTTGACCTGATGTTAGTCTTATGCTGGCCTTAGCCTCCCTGTCAAGGAACCCCCTTCTCAGGCCCCCTTGTCCTGTCAGCTGTATAGTGACAGTAAGCCCTCAAACCTCTGCAGGCCTATGCTTGACCACAATGAGCGTAACACCTATTTTGTTGATTTTAGTTTCATCAACAATATAACTCTTTGCAAGCTCTCTATAGTTCAATGCTCATAGTTGAGAGCAAAAGCTAATCTTCTCTTTCTATGGCCAGCAGAGAGAAGAAGCCTTTTTTAATTTGTCACAGCTTTCAATGAAGCCTTTTTAAGGGCATTCCTCACAGTTTTTGAAGAGACAGGAGAGTCAATAATGGAATTAATGAAATGAGTAGCCTGGACTGCATTTTTGACCTCGCCAGTATTGATTTGCTAAACAATAGCACACTTGTTGGTATGAGTAAGCTTAGAATGGTGGCCAGCAGAGAGCTTCTTCTTATTAGGTTGGATTTCTTGAAGTACTCTAGCCACTGTAAACTTTCCTAGACCAGTTTGGGAGGCAATCTGCCTGCAGGAGATATCAGAGAAAACTAAAAAGATGATATTGGCCCCATAATGGATATGGTCATATCATAAATTACATAAGATGTATAAGCACATTACAGCATTCCAGGGTCCAATGTATGCAATTAAAAGCAAAAGTCAAACATTTGTCCCAATGAGTAGTCATTTTGAAATGGCTGCCATTTCATCAAATCTTATCCAAATTCCTTAAATCTTATACTGATAGAAAGCTAAGAGTGTGTACTATAATTCATACACTAGCCATGTTAGGGCAAGATTTAGGGCTATTGCATTTAGTGATGTTTAATGCAAAACATGCAAACATTGGGACAATTGTTTGAGCCACTGTATCTGTGAAGTCTGTACTATCTGTAGAGTCTGTAAATAGTCTGTAGTAATCTATGAATCTGTACTAATTTGAACTTTTCCTGATGCATGAAAAGCATGACAAGACCTTATCCAATGCACAATATATGTAAGAGATTCAAACACAGCCAATGAGTTGAAGTGTGATACTAACTGAAGGATTTCCTCATGTGTGATACTTACTGCACATTTTCATCACACAAATACCTACTTCCAGACACGAGAAGCATGATAAGACCTTATATGTATTTTTACTTATTTTACTT
>JBBPMJ010000798.1:0-14009 GCA_038090255.1 Austroboletus niveus | reverse complement strand
TTACGCACCCTCACCCGGATCAAACAGACTCAACATACGTAACGCCGCCTCTCGCGCGTATAACGATCCCCAGAGTGCACAGGTCGAGCTTCCGATATCCACTCTCCGATTCGCACGTCCTTCGGACATCTCAGAGGAAGCGGGTGCACTGGGACACGATAAGTGATGTACGTGTTCATTTTTAACGCCTTTTCTCTTATCCGTGTTTTTAACTTTTTCGCTATAGGCATCCCGTGCCATCGCGATAAACGACTTTAGACCCAAACTGGCTCTGACCCCACTCAGGTTCAGGTTTTGGTCCAGTCGATGTGAGGACTCGTCGATCTCTGGAGTCCCTTCTCTTCTTTCTAAACATCATCTATATACCAATTGTTAATCATGAGCCCCGTGCCTCGAGTTGGACAAAGAACGGCCGCGTTGCTGATGCTTGGTTTTCGGGTGAATGCACTCGATTGTCTGGCCCTCATTGAGAATTAGGTATTAACATCGTTACGTGCGAGTATCCTTCACGAGGGCAATACTTGAGACACCGACGACGAATATCATAGGGTGCGGACGGGACACAGGTGGCGCCATGTAAAGGCCGTGAAACCTCTACTGACCTAATTTCATTAAGGCAGTTAATTGATTTTCTCACGACTTTTCAGTTCCGACTCCTAATAGCGGCGCTCACTGCTGTCCCACAACTCGACTCGGACATGTCTCTACGCACTGTTTCAGATCGGCTCAGTGATGCCACTCACCACAAGTATGACAGTGAGGTGCAGGGGCCATGGGATTCCGATTGTGACATACTTTCCCCCCAAGACTGTTCCTTTCTCCTTCAAACGATCATCAATACTACCTTGGTCAACAGCAAAAGTTGCAACATCAATCCAAAGTACCATACGTTCAGTAACGTACGCGAGCTGGTTAACGCCAACAGGGAATTGCAGGAGAAGCTCACCTCCGCATGGAAGAGCAAGTCATATCGCGAAATTCGAATCCTTGGTACGCGTGTGCCATTCTTGAATCGTATAATAACATGATCGTTGACATATGTAAGTCATTTGGTTATGTTTTCAGAAATTCTCCAAGCGGAACCAGAGTCGTATTCGGACCCGGACCCATGTCAGTGTTTCACATTTTGCAGCTTGCTCGACGCCGCCAAACGGTCTTGCTTATAGCTCTATCGCTGAGATTGTCAACTTCGTTCAAAGCAGACTATTGCGGCTTCGCTGTTGAAGGATTTTACGAGCACTTGACTGACAACGAAACGCTGTTCAACTACTTCAAGTCGCTCTTAACTGTTCCCTCGTACTATGCAAAGTTCTGTTCCATCTTCCAAAGTTCGGGTACTGGGAAATCAAGAATGTTAACTGAGGTAAATGATTCATGTTATTTTACATACATCGACGGCCATTAAACCGATCTTAGTTGTCCAGTCGCGGTGTTATAGTGATCTACATGAACCTGCGCTCGGAACGGGACCGATTGGGGTTCCCTCCACGGGATCCGCTCCCCTCCAAAAATTTGACTGAATTCCCTCATAAAGAAGCATACGAGGTTGTCTGCTATGCGTTCTTCGTCGCTCTTTTCAATACAGTCGCGACGTGTCTCGTTGGGGAAAAGAAGAAGGATACTCTGAGTTGGATCCGCGAGATGTGCGAAATAGGCCATAATACCAGGGACGACTTCTTCAGTATGCTCTACAAAAAATACGAAGAGGTAATAAATTCTCGTTCGGAAATATGGCGAGTTGACCATATTTCATAGATGTATGAAATATTCCTCGGTATGCCTGTCAAAGAAGGTAGTCCGACAGCTAGCGGGGTCGCAGTCACGAAAGAAGACACTACTGGTTTTCAGAAGCTTAAAAAGATCAAGCTTTCTGGTAACTACCATTTTTCATCTTGCATCCCAGAGTCATTATCTGAGTAACGTGAGTCACGCCAGGCCCACCGAGTTCCGATCAAAATGTTGCCTCTTGTGATTCGGTTCTCCTTGCAGAGTATGAAAGCATGAACAAATGTTTGAAGAAGGTCTTGATTCGCAATGAAAATGAAAATGAACCCAGATTTATTATCGCAATCGACGAAGCACACACACTCACCGTCTCTCCAGGCGGAAATTATCGCCCTGCGGATATTTTCTGCAGAACTGTGGGCAAGTATTCTCATTTCGAGTCAGATCAACCCGTTTGGGTTGTGTTTGCTTCGACCACTTCCAAAGTTGCAGATTTTTCGCCACCTAGTGAGAGATGTTCGTGATGTTTTCCCGTTTCTCCGATCGCATTTAGTATTTCTCTTCCAGATAACTCTGACCGCGTTTCCCGCGGTGGAGACAAGCTATTCCTGCCTTACACCCAGCTCGGATGGGACCAGGGTGCAATTGCACTTGGAGATGTTGGCGCGGAGAGCATATCTCAATTAAAGCACATCGCAAGATGCGGAAGACCTCTAATGTTTTGTTTCATTTGTCTCGATCAACCAACCTAACAACGATTGCTGATAGATGGCACTCCTTCATTACTTCACAATACGTAGCGGAAGAAGCGGTAAAAACGGCGTCACAAAAGCTATGTTCAGCGCAAGCCTTCGATCCTCATAACCTGGATCACGTGCTTGCAGTCTTAGGACAACGATTTGCTTTGAAAATACCTTTTTCACAATACTACGCGATCGAGCATCTAGAGACGGCGGCGGCAAGCCATTTACGCATTTGCCTTGGAACAACTTCGGACCGGGATTGGAAGTTCACAAGTTATCCATCTGAACCCCTCCTCTCTTGCGTGGCTGCCGACCACTTGCACAAAAACTCTTACAACTTAAGCTCCGCGTTGCAAATATTGTTGAAACATATCAACCAAGGCATGATTGACATTGGTCAACGTGGCGAACTGGCGAGCCGATTGCTTTGGTTGGTGGCCAAGGACTTGTTCATTCGTACAAGGGATGATGACGATGACGACGACGGTGGCGAACTTTTGAAAATGAAAACGAATATGCCATCACATTGGGACGATCATCTTCCCGATTGTAAGATGATTTCCGTCGTGAAGTGGCTCAAATTCGTCTTTGGATCACAAATCTGGAACCAGAACGAGCAAGCATCTGCTGCGTACAAGGTGTTCGAGAACGCATACGTAAACTTCTCGCACTGGGTATGCATGGAGGCAGATATCGGAATGAATTATCATGAATTAACGTAAGTGTTTACGCTCACGTTGACATTGTCGCTGTGAATCTGATCGTCTAATTCATACATCTAGCCTGGATGAGTGGTTATGCCATCATTGGCAGAGAACCAGCGCCATTCAGTGCAATCATCAGCAACCGCGGATCGACAAGGTGATACCGATGTATTTCAAAGAAGGATATGAAGGCGGATCCACGGGATGGCGCATGTCACAAATTTTGATTTCGGACAAGGCTCGTAAAAGACATTCTAAGTCTGCATTGCATGACATCACCCGACGAGATGAGAGTTTGGTTGGCAATAGCACGTCTGCTGGGTTTTCTGCGCATCTCCCTTATATCGCGATTTTGGCCGACCTTGGACTCGACGACCCGAAGGGGCCTCCATTCTCAGTAACTTTTCCTGAGCAAGGTGTTGAAGACTGGTGTCTGCAAATCTACGCTCCTGGCATCAAGGAAGCCACCTACCCATTTTTGTCTCGGTGTGCGGGGTTGAGGGAGGGTTTGAAGATGCTTGCTCAAATTGAACCTCTTCAGGGAACAGACTCAGAATTCACTTCTTTTTTGAATGAACAGATGAAGTTTGGCAGCACAGCATTAGCCAGGCATATGAGGTGGGAAAAATGGAGGAATTTCCCAAAAAAGTAATTTCTCTTTAAAAGGCTTTTTTGTTGTCTATATGTATTATCTTCAGTGAAAACTTGCTATGTTCAAATCAGATATGCACAAGTGTGTAAGCAGACAAATTATATGAAATAATTAGAAGTGGAAATAAAGGTGTTATATATGTTGAATTTGGTTTGCTTATGTCTGACAGTCAGTGTGTAGTTATATTTGTTATGATTCATTGGGCCCCTCTTTTCTTTTCCTATGATTACTTACCATGGATACCAAAGGACCTTGACCCTTGCTGTTCAAGCCCCACTTGGGTCCTTTTTTTCACCATTGGTTTTCCAATACTGCTTACCTATTTAGTGTGACACATCCACAGCTGTATTACCAACACTTATCTGATGCCATCACATCCATTCTATAGTGACTCAGCTTCTTTGCAATTCCATCACTTTCTATCGCTGACTCACCTTCTTTCTTTACCTGCCCTTAACTCTTTGGCTCATGTATATAAACCCTTGATACTCTGGTGTATTTGCTATCTTAGACCTCCTGCAATTTACCTAGTATCTTGGAGTTGCTTTCAGGTCCCCCAGTCCTCATCCTACTGTTGAGTGGACACTCCCTTCAAACCCTCGATCTGTCACTAGTCCTGTGACACCCTTAGACCCATTGATCCCTTGGTCCTCAATGGTCCCCAGAAACCTCTGCCAAGGAAGACCCTTGAGCGAACCCCTCTTTGACCCAATGTTAGTCTTACATCAGTCTTAACATCCCTGTCAAGGAATCTCCTCATCAGGCCCTCTTGTTCTGTCAGCTATATAGTGACAGTAAGCCTTTGAACCATTGCAGGCCTATACTTGACCCTGTCAAGTGTAACAATATTAGTAAATTTACAAGTTGCTTTTTGAGGTCAAATAGAATGCATAAACTACTACCTTGTCATTGCCATCATCTGATGCATTACCATCACTGTCATTATTGTTATCATCATGGGTTTACAGCTGGCATTGACATGCTATTTGTTGCAGTTTCATCATCATGATCTGTGATTGGTCATGACTGTGTGGATGCCAATCTGTAAAAAAGCTATGTGCTATGTAGTACTATGTAGTATGTATAGTGACTGTTACACATGCACAACATCCAATCTTTCAGAGTATTCTCAAGGCAACACTAAGTTCTCTAGAGATCCAAGGAGTTGCTACTGAGACTCCAGACCCAGGCAGGGAGAGACTAGATACTACATATACATAATTGCACAGATCTAGCTAGGAAATACAGGAGCAACTACAAGGTATTTATACAGTTCCAGGTTACCTCTGAATAAAAAATGGTAACTGGAAACATATATCAAATTGGGGCCTTGTGATATAAGTGGGAATAGGGGTAAACTAGATCTCCATAAAAAAAGGAGATCAGAAGAGTGGAGGTCCATGTCTAAAAGTGATACAAACATGTGAAATCAATCTAAATATGAAGGGAAGATCAAATCACATGTGTTACGATTCATTGGACCCCTTTTTTTTTCTTACTTCATTTACTCTGTACACCAAAGGACCTTGACCCTTGCTGTTTGAGCTCTGCTTGGGTCCTTTCTTTTACTGTTATTTTCGGCTAGGTTGGCCATGGAAAAAATTACATAATCAAACACCATGTTTTGTTGGTTCTGTCATATCTCTACAACAAGTGGCTGGAAAATAATAAAAATGATATGTATGGACTTGGAAAATGTTAAGGACTGTATTCTGTGTTGACTGGTTGAGTGAAAACGTGTTTTCAAGTTTTTGATTTTTTGGCATTTTGGCATTTCATTGGACGTGATAGTATGTGCATATTTTCGATCACTTTGCATGCTATTTGGTGCAGAAAACAACATATATTGCTGGCAAATGATGCTGGAACATCAACTAAACTACTACTTGGGGACAATCAACTTTCCTGAATGAATAGACTGCATGTCCTCTCGGGCATAAATAATGATGGAAATTGCTGTTCCCAGCTGAATGTTGAGCCATTCTTGAAGCTTTTCAGGTGTAACAAGATTGGTTGCAAGATGGGAAATAGAGTTGAAGCCTTTTGACTTCAGAATTTCACCAAAAGGCTTGAAAATAATACCATACTTGTTCTGTTCCTCATGCTTGTTGAGATATGCAAACCAATGGATGACATCTGGAATATCAGCAGTGGAAATGGAAGGGAATGGACTAGGTGAGCGCATGGGGACTGACCATGGCATAGAACTTGGAGACTGTGCAGAGTAAAGACTGAGAGCGCCACCTGGAGTTGGATTCTGAGAACCTGCAGAATCAGCGGATGATATGTTGTGTGATTCATTAGCTTGTACTGGATAGAACTGGTTGATACCAGCAGGATGGCCTGATAAACCAGCCTGAGGAGCAGAGCCCCAAGGTGGCAGTACAATGACTTGTGGGGGTGGAACCTGTGGATAAGGATACATTCCTGGCAGGCCAGAGGCCATCCCAGGATATCCTATATTCGGAGGCTGCAAATATGGGCCATATGGTGCACTGCCAGAAGAAGGCTCTGGTGCCATTCCAGATTCACTTTGACCAGAGTGCTGTGTATGTGGTCATGCATCAAGTAAAATAACATTCGAAGGCTTCTTATCAATTGAACCATTGCCTGTCATCTAATGTTATGTCAGTTGAATAGATCATATGTATAGTACCACACTACTCATGATTTCTGATGCCCATAGTGAAAGGTGCCTGTATGACAGTGAATAACATATGGAGTTGCTCCCTGGGTAGCATTCAACAGGCTTCTGAGGCTCTTTTTTATGTATTTTGCACTTCCATCTCTCCTGGAGCTCTGCGACCAGTGCTTGATGACACTTGGACCCTCCCAACTGACCACCACTGCCACTGGTGTTGGGCATGGACATCTGTTTCTGCTTCCCTTTTATCATAGATGTGTGCGAATCTAAGACAGGACCCTGTAAATGTAACATAGTCAACACTGAGCAAAAAATAAATAATAGTTTTGTAGTTTCACACACCTTGCCATTACCCGATTGCTCCACCGCTGCATGTGCATCTTCAAACTGAACAAGAATTTTCTTCATTGTATGATTATTTGGCTTTCCATTGCTACATAGAGGTGGTATGATCATTGGCCACAAGCAATCAATGAAGATACATAGTTCCTCATCATTCGCAATTGATGTCATACCATCCTTCACCTTGTCACTAGCAAGTTGATACTGGAGTTGAACATGATCTGCAAAGTGCTCCAGTTTTCCGGTGATGGTATATCGTAGATCATCAAATGTGATAGTAAACTTGATTATGAATGGTGAGTTGGATCCATCAGGTTGATGAACAGTACAATTTATGGTAAATTCTAATCAATATGTTAGTATTGTTCCCTTTGATGTCTTCAAAGGATAATCACATATCACAGGTAGAGAGATCATAAGAGTCTGTAATGGTCGCTGCAGGTGCATCATGTGCAAGTTTCTTGCCTGCTTTGGGTTTGCCCATAACATGTAGTGTATGCTGCTGCTCCATGGCTCATATAATGCCATCAGTAAAATTGCAATCAGATGTGTCTGAGGCTTCCAAAGAGCCAGACTCCTCATCGCTCAACTCAGATCCAGAGGAAACATTCGCAATATTTACATACTCCTCACCACCATTGCTCTTATTGTTTCCATCTGAGGTGGTATCACAGATGTTGCTGATGAAACTTGCAGCGCCTTGAATGCCCAAATAGTGGGCAGAAGTCGGATCAGATGGGTAAATGAGCATATTTGGATCTTCATCATATACAGAATAGTTCATTACTTCGGGAATGGGATCTAAGACTCTTGGTATGGCTTGTATGGATTTAGGAGGAGGTGGAGGCACAAGATCACGAGCTGAAGATGCAATCTGGGCCGGAACCTGGCATAGATGGACAGACTGAGAAAGAGGTGAAGGAGCAGGCTGTGTGGCTGCTTGTGTGCTGCTTGTGTGCTGGCGCTTGATCCGATGCAAGTTGCTCGGAATATTGGACTGCCCTGTTGCCTCATTGGATGTATTTTGAATCTTGGGCTACAACAATTTAAAAAAAAAGAACACTACAGTAAAAGTTTCTTATCTGAGGGGATGGAACGCTAGTACCACGAGGTGTCTCTGACACAGAAGGAACTTTGTGTGACTCTGGTAGATTGCAGTCACCCACTTTGCCTTTCTCTATGCACTTTTGACAGGCATCGAAGCCAGGAACAATGTCACAGCGTACTTTCTGCTTGTGACATGGTCCACATGCTTCAGTCTTGCGATCTGACGACATTGATGAGTGAACGACAGCATTGAGCAAAGTGAAAGTAAATTACAATGTAGTACATACCTTTTTGGGCTTGAGTTGATGTTGCATCAGTGGTGGCACGACGCTTTTGAGGTGGCATGTCCTAGTAAGTAAGTGCTGAGGCTAATGAGCTGGAAGACCTGGCACAAGCTGCACAAGGTGCAGGCTTTTATCTAGTGGCCTGTGGTGATGGCAACACGAGGAGCACCTTACCCGAATGATTACTCAAGTATCTGAACATGTGTATATGTACATACTTGCTTGAAAGACATCATGATTTACAAAGAAAAAAGTATATAAAAGCTACTAGATATATCCACAGTGTGCATACCATCCAAACGAATTGTGTGGCATGATCAAAAATAATGCCTTCATAAGTGTCACAAAGATTTCCTCATCCATCAACAAGGTCATTGCAAGTCGCATATAATCGCCATTGCGACGCAAATGATACTTCATAGCGGAGAAGGCAAGTTCAATGGGGTTGAGATCAGGAGAGTACGGCAGTAGAAACTCGCAGTGTACTCCACTGAAAATCAATCGCTTGAAATAAATAGTGGTAGTATAAGAGGAGAGAAATCATATATGCTGTCTCAATCATGGTTTGAATGTCAGGATGTTTGTGGATCCAGCAATTATCCATTACAATAACTGAGTTCGGAGCCAGATAGGCCTGCATCTTTGGCAAGAGGCCTGTGATAAATTCTGTAAATGAATCAGTACAGAATAATCCCTCGACAATGTTACAATGTATGATGCCCTCATGCAATGAGAGTGCAGGAAGCACAGAGAACCTTTATGAAAATCAGTAACAATTCTTTGCTATTGGCTTAGATAGGATCACTTACCATTGGCCACAAACAAAAAATGCCTTTTGTTGTGCCTTTGTACCTCTCATCGACCACGCATGTCCACGATATGTAGTTTGCCAATTCACAGAGCTTTCGTCAACAAATACTAGCTGCTCTGCCATGTACTCTCCAATCTGACTTATATACTCAAGTCTTTTTTCAGCAGACCGCTCAACAGCAATGTGTGTCATCTGTGTAGTATATGTATTAGAAAACAAATGGTGCACACATTTGAAAAAGAATACCTTTTTCATTGTGAAACCAGCTCGACGAAGCATACACCATATAGTTGAACATGAGACTTGAATACTGCATGATACAGAAAGAATTTCTTGCAGCTCATCAAAATAAAGATCAGGCACTTTCTGTATTGTTCTGAGAAGAAACTGTAACAAAAATCTCAATAAGCCATTATGGTACAAAATTTGACCATTACCTCAACATCAACATTGTGCATATGTCTATTACCCCTCCACTCATTCTCCTTGGGCTCTTCTTGTGCATCAGGTATTGTTTTGTGTGTTTGAAAGTGTGAGAGAACCCATCGTATGGTGTGAGTTGAGACATCAAGATCAAGAGCAATCTGATCAGGTGGAAGCATCCAGGATAGCCACACAATGGCTCTCTGAATATCTGATGATGTTTTCTGACCTTTTCTCATCCTTGTAGACTGCCTAGCGAAGCCAGATCAGTTAGTACAGAGCTGCATCACAAATGCCAAAATGCCGAAATACCAATATTCTTCAAATCACTTTCTGGATCACCAGTGTATGCAGGAAATATTCTTGGAAGCTCTGCAAATCGAATGGTACCAACTCCGATGATTTCTGGTGTTGTGTTGGGAAGATATGAACAAAGAAAAAAAGAGGTTTGATTGATTACATAAATTTTGCTCATGGCCAACCTAGCTGAAAAGAACAGTAATCATTGTCTTTGCAATACCGCTTACTTATTTAGCATGACTCATCCACAGTTGTATCACCAATACTTATCCGATGCCATCGCATCCACTCTGTAGTAACTCAGCTTCTTCATGATTCCATCACTTTTTATCACTGACTCACCTTCTTCCATTGACCTACCCTTTCCACTTGGCTCACATATATAAACCTTTGATACTCAGGTGTATTTGCTATCTTAGACCTCCTGCAATTTACCTAGTATCTTGAAGTTGCTCTCAGATCTGTTACAAGTAACCATAGTTCCGAAGGTTCTGGAACTGATTCCCATGGTTTCAACACTTCCGAAGTACCTTTCCGCGGTTCTGAAGGATCTGGAATTCCGGAACCACCGGAACTCTTCAACACTCTACTGGAATGGAAACCAGAGGATGGTCTACCTCCAGAATGCTACTGGACTCTGTTTCCTGAAGACTATGCTCCATATGGTCATATGGAGATCCCCATTCTTGACTCACCCTGTTTGTCTCTTCTTCCTCTTTTGTAAACTCTTGTCATGTGCCTTTGGAACTGTTCTTGTCACAGACCTCCACTCCTCCTCTCGCCCCTCCTCCTTTTGGTGACCGTGTTATCCCATTCCTACCATTGACTCCATGAGGCCATTGTAGCATACCATGTGTCCTGTACCATCGCCTTTCCGTTCCGAGATGATTCTGGACTGTATAAGTAGCTGATAGTTATTCATGTATATTCCCCAGCTAGATCTGCACAATTATACACAGTGTTTAGTCTCATTCCTGCCTGAGTCTGGAGTCTCAGCAGAAAATCCCCTTCGGAATTCTATAGGACGTTGTGTCACCTTTGAGGACATACTGGGACTAGACGTTGCACAAGCATAACAGTAATGTCATCATGACATCATAGATAAGAGATAAGGGTCTAGTCCTTTGAGCATATGACAAGTGTGGTTTAGACTGCTGATGTAAGCAGTCATGTGATAAGTTATGCTGGAAATTGTTTAAATCCCAATGGCATTGTGCCAATAGGGGTTTTCCTTATATAGAGAGTCAGGAGTTTGACTTCTGCCATGAGCAAGTTTTAAATAGTGAAAAAGAGCAATCATAACAACACCTAAGACTTCTTTACCTCCAGTCATCTCCTTTACTAATACATCACATTTCTTTGAGCATAAGACTCCACTCATCATGCTTATCAATACTCTGGCATTTGTGTTGGCTTGCCATCTGCAAGGCTCTATCCAGTTTAGTTTTCAACTCTACCCCTGAAAAGGTAATTTTTGAGCCATAGCTATCCAACCTTCAGAACAGATCAACCTCTTCAGAGTTTCTCTGTGTTATAATCACTTTTTTCTACTATTTAAAACTTGCTCATGGTAGGAGTCAAACTCCCAATCTCTTATATAAGGAAAAACCCCTATTGGCACAAGGCCACTGGAATTTAGACATTTTTCAACATAACTTATCATATGACTGCTTACTTCAGCAGTCTAGACCACAAGTCACATGACTTGTCACATGTTCAAGGGCTAGACCCTTATCTCTTATCTATGATGTCATGATGACATCACATCTCATGCCCAACATGCCCCCCACATGAGGCATGCTTCTTTACTCCTTTCTCTCATGGACACACTTCTTTATGACTCATGCATTCTTATCAGCCAATCATATATTTTCTTCTTATCATGGTACAATGTCTCTTTATGGTATTTACACAAACATGTACATACAATAGAATAGATATAAACCCCAGAACTTCGAGACTGGAGTCTCCAGCTTTGAAGTCTTGGAGATTCCCTCACAAGCTTATGTACTGCTCTAAGGACCAAAGGGTCACTTCCTCTACTCTTTGCTTCCTTTTTATTTGAGTTGTTTCAATTGGACTCTATTCCCTGAAGACTATGCTCCATATGGTCATATGGAAATCCCTATTCTCAATTCACCTTGTTCTTCTTATCTTCTATTTTTGTAACATAGGCCATGTGCCTCCAGAATTGTTTTTGTCATGGACCTCCACTCCTCCTGCCATCCTTCTTTCAATGACAGTGTTATCCCATTCCATCCATTGATTACTGAGGCCATTATTAGTGTAACATGTGCTCCATTCCACCTGCTCTCCATTTCAAGATGGTTCCAAGATGTATAAATAGTTATCTTGTATGTATATTCTGCAGCTAGATCTGCACAAATATACACAGTGTTTAGTCTCATTCCTGCCTAAGTCTCAAGCCTCAGCAGAGAACTCCTAGGATTCCTATAGAACTTTGTGTCACCTTTAAGAATACACTGAGATTGTTATGATTTGTTAAGCCTCTCTTTTCTTTTCCTACTTTTACTCATTGTATATATCAAAGGACCTTGACCCTCACTGTTCAAGCCCTGCTTGGGTCTTTCTTTTTCTTATCATTTCATTACCGCTTATTTATTTAGCATGACTCATCCACAATTGTATTACCAACATTTGTCCAATGTCATTGCATCCATCCATAGTGACTTCAGCTTCTTTGTGTTACGAACGCTCTTTTTTTTATTTAAAAACTTGCTCATGACAGGAGTCGAACTCCTGACCTCCTATATAAGGAAAACCCCTATCGGCACAAGGCCATCGGGACTTAGACGTTTCCACCATAACTTATCACGTGACTGCTTACATCAGCAGTCTAGACCACAAGTCACGTGACTTGTCACATGCTCAAGGGCTAGACCCTTATCTCTTATCTATGACGTCAAATGACGTCACACCTCATGCATCACATGCCCATCACACGAGGCATGCTTCTTTACTTCTTTCTCTCACGGACACGCTTCTTTATGACTCATGCTCTTTATCGACCAATCATGTATTTTCTTCTTATCATGGTACGATGTCTCTTTATGGTATTTACACAAACATGTACAAACAGTAGAGTAGTATATAAACCCCCGGACTTCGAGGCTGGAGTCCCCAGCTTTGAAGTCTTGGAGATTTCCTCACAAGCCTATTGCTCGACGGGTCGAAGTGACCACTAAGCTTCATCTTTAACTCCTCTTTATTTGAGTCGTTTCATTACTTCAAAGCTCCTCCAGCACCGTCGACGGACTCTGCTGCCAAGAAGAAGACTTCCCTAGCTGATACAAGATCACTAGCCACCTAGCACAAGTGAGCACAAGCGAGCCAATAACTCTTTAGAGCCTTTGGGGCGTGCTTTGGCGAAGAGGACTAATCAAGTTTAGTGTCCCTTCCCCCCTTTGCAGGTTCAGTCGCAGGCTGGGTCGGACACCCAGTTCTAGCCGAGGAAGAAAGATGGGCGAGCGCGTCGCCTGATCCAAGCAGGGATCTCACTCCCTTCTCCGACCTCGAAAGGTTCGACCCCAACGACATCTGGTGGGGCGCAACGCTAGGAAACGAGGCAGAGGAGTTTATAAGGGAGGCTATCAGAGAAGGTAGCACGAGGAAGGAAGTAGGGGTGCAGATGGATCCTATTCGGGTAAAGAAACCGAGGGAATTCGCTCACCTTATCCCCGAGGAACCACGGCGCCTCAGAACTCGGAGAATACACGAGGTCAACCCTGAGAGACAGCGGTTAGACCGAGCAATCCAAAGGGGGCCACTACACGTGCGACCCTACTTACGTACAAAGACAAAGCTTCGAGGAGTAGCCAAGGGCCTCCCGAAGATATCTCCTTTTACCCACGTCGAGTATTAAAATAAATCAAAAATTCCTTTCTTTGAATACAATCAGAGGCGACGTGCCCTGATAAACTCCTGGTTAAAAGGACTCAAAAAAGACCCTCAGAGAGTAGATGCTCTTGCTGAGGAACTAGAAAGAAGAAGGAGGGTTAAAGAGTTAAAAGGATTACTCTTCGACCCCACACACCATGTCGAACCTAGTCGACGCGCAAGGAAACTATAGTTGGGACCAGCTCGCAGCTGTGATCCTCAACTTAGAGACACAAGTTCAGGCCTTGACGGCCAGAAATGAGCAGCTCCTGGCAACGGCCCAGGACGCAGAAAGAAGAGCGGAGCTCGCCTATGAGGCGGCTCAACACGGCATGGCCTCCGGACCCACCCGGGGCACGGCAGAGCTCCTGGGAGGATCTAAAGTAGAAATTTTCATGGACCCTAGAACCTACGACAGTTCTAAGGCCAAATTTGAA
>JBBPMJ010000797.1:0-14009 GCA_038090255.1 Austroboletus niveus | reverse complement strand
ATTGAATGGCTCAACGAACACTTCAAGCCAAAGCTTGTTGCTCGACAAGCACAACACAAACTCGAGAAGTTGACCCAGGGATCAGGGTCAGTAGAAGACTTCTTCACGAGGATGGAACACCTTGCAGCACAAGTCAGGTATCACCTAGACCAAGTTGGTGCATTCATGGTCAATATCATCAAACGAGGTATTCATAACCACATTGTGACTCACACTGAGAACCACCTGGACCTAGCAAACGAACACAGCATAGATCAATGGCATAAAGCCCTCATGGCATCAGAAGCCATTCTGGCTGATCAGAGACTATGTCAAGGCCCCACTATTTCCTCTCGTCCCACTTTCAAACCCACTACCACAATGACATCAGCATCTAGACCACTGGTCCAGATCCTCTCCTCTCCAGATTGCAAGGACATGACAGGTACCACCTTTGGTGAACAAGGTGACTGATGGAAGTTGATAGGGCAAATGAGCAAGCCAAAGGACTCTGTTTTTATTGCAAAGAACAGGGTCACATCACCAAATACTGTCTGAAGAAAAAGGTCATTGCTCAGATTGTGGAGATTGAGACACCATCAATATCTAAATTAGAGGATTTTGTCAAGGGTCAGTGAGCAAAGCCAACTTGCTGATCAAGAACCTTAGTAGCCCACAATGTAACAATAGCCATGCAAATCACTTTGATTATTTGTATGTCGAGGGTGAACAGAAAGGCTTGAATGTCAAAGAGAATGCAGGACTCTCTTTAAACTCTAGCACAGACGAGATGCCAAGGGAACCGATACAGCATAGAAGGCATACTCAGCAAGGTAAGGAACCAGCCCCTAGACGGGTTGAATTGACTGAAATTTGACCAATGGATGCATTGGCCACTGGCCAAAAGTAACAGATCCCCTCTTGGGGTCATCTGCCTCTATGCCATTTGGGGTGCATGCAATCAAGAGATGCATCCAGACGTTGAAGAGTAAACAGTCTGGAACTGAACCTTGGTTGCCATCTCAATGGCTAAACCAAAAATTTATGAGTGATGATGTCCAGTCTCTCATCCAACATCTTGAATTGTTCATTCCCAAATCATGAAAGCCTGAGGCTACTAAAGAAACAGTTGATGAGTTTAACATCGCTAGAGCCTAACCTGAGAATCAAAGCCTTAATGCAATTATGTATGCCGAAATCAATACTATACAGAGGGTACTGCCAAATCGTTTTTAACAATCCCTGTCGTCCTCACCACCACTGAGACTGGATATCAAGTAACAGCAAAGGCCCTTGTAGATTCTGGTTGCACAGGATCAATGATCAATTGATGATTTGTGAAAATGAACAAATTCAACTTATACCCCATCACCCGACCTATACCAGTATACAATGCAGATGGGTTGCCCAATAAGGATGGACGTGTTACTCACTATGTATATGTACACATCCAAATTGACAACCATCAGGAGGATATGACAATGGAAGTAACAGACCTTGGCAAGACCGACATGTTCCTTGGACATGACTGGCTAAAGCAACATGACCCTGACATTTCCTGGAAAGACAACAACATCTGCTTCCATTGCGGACCCAAATGTTTCCCTCATGACCATGATGATGAGGAAGATCTTGAGTCTTCAGAAGAATATCTCAGAAATGTGTCAACAGACATCGCCATTGAGAAAAATAGAAAAAAGGGAGTTCAATCATTTGAAGAGATTGTACTGGCGGAATACCATGAATTCAGAGATGTATTCAGCAAGGAGAAGTTTGACAAACTTTCTCCTCGTAAACCATGGGACCATGCAATTGATCTCAAAGGCAGTGATCACAAAGTCAACAGAAAGCTCATATGCTTATTCCAAGATGAGATGAAAGAGCTAGATGCATTCCTGGATGAAAACTTACAATCGGGACGTATTCAACCCTCAAAGTCACCATTCGCCTCTCTGTTCTTTTTTGTCAAAAAGAAGGATGGAATATTACGTCCCATCCAGGATTATCAAGAACTCAATAAAATCTGAATCAAAAACCATTACCCTCTCCCTCTCATTTCCTCTCTCATTGACAAGCTCAAGGATGCACAACTTTTTATAAAATTGGATGTACACTGGGGCTTCAACAATATTTGTATCAAAGATGGTGACAAGTGGACAGCCACATTTCGAACTCATCACGGTCTCTTCAAACCACTTGTCATGTTTTTCGGATTGACAAATTCTCCAGTGACATTCCAGAACATGATGAATGATCTCTTAAAGGAGTTGATTAATGAAGAACTCGTCCTAGTCTACATGGACGATATCCTCATCTACTCCCCTAATGAGACCGTCCATTGTGACACCACATGAAAGGTCCTTGAAATCCTTAGGGCTAACAACCTATTCCTGAAAGACTTGAAGTGTGAGTTTGACAAATCCTGTGTCAACTATCTAGGTTTGGTGATAGGTGAAGGAGAAGTCAATACGGATCCAAGTAAGATCAAAGCTGTTGCCAACTGGCCACAGCCAATGACAGTAAAACAACTACAGTCATTTCTCGAATTTGCCAATTTCTATCGTCACTTTATTTGCAACTACAGCACAATTGCCAAACCTCTTATGTACCTCACAGGTAAAGTACCTTGGGAATGGACAGACTGACAGAATGACATGTTTCAACAATTAAAGACATCCCTCGTCACTGCTCCCACTCTCATTGTTCTTTCTCCCATAGGTCTATTCACTGTCAAACCTGATGCGTCCAATGTCGGATTAGGTGGTGTTCTCTGGCAAACCCAATCTGATGGATCTAAACACCCTGTCACTTACTTCTTGTGTTCCCTTCTTCCTGCTGAATGCAATTACCAAATCTACAACAAAGAATTACTTGCCATCATGAAATGCCTCAGAGAATGGCACCACTACCTCATTGGTGCCAACACCCTGTTTCTCATTCACATGGATCATCAAAATCTTGTTTACTTCCACTGCCCCCAAGACCTCACCTATCAACAAGCTCATTGGATGACTGAACTCCAAGACTACCACTTCATCATCATGCACAAACCAGGTCGTTCCAATGCTGCTGACCCTCTGTCCCAGGGGCCAGACTTTGAAAAGGGGGTGAAAGATAACAAACAGATGATACTACTTCGAGACAACCTTTTTGTGAAAGCCTTAAGGGGAGAAATTGCAGAATTTCTAACACAGAAGCTGTCAGAACATGCACAAATCCCTAAAAAAAGGCTCACAAAAATCCACTGGACATGACTTTTATAGTGCTGAAGACATTGAGATCTCAGCTAATGAGCAAAGCATCATTGACACTCAAATTGCCATTCAGATACCCAACAATTGCTATGCTCATATTGCCTCTAGAAGTGGACTCATTGTGAAGAATAAAATCCAAATTGGCACTGGAGTCATTGATGCTGATTACAGAGGAAGCATCAAAGTTTTGATGATCAATACCTCTGATAAGTCATTCCAAGTACAGAAGGGGATAGAATCACTCAACTAGTACTCGAGCATATCTATACTTGCAAAGCTAAAGAGGTATTGGTCTTAAACAACTCAGAAAAAGGTACAAGCAGATTCGGTTCCACAGGAATAAAGGCTGCTTTCTGGAATATGGCCAAGCTGATTGCTCAAAGTCAAGATTTCATTGATAAACTCACATCTCAAGATAGGAAATGAATGCCCAAAGATTGGGTTCTTGTCAACAGAATCTGGAAGTGGAGAGACTTAGTGTACATTTCAGAAAAAACAGAGCTATGAGAATGTATTCTCCATGAAAACCATGATGCAATCACTGCTGGACATCCAGGACAGAGTCGCACAAGAGAGTTGGTCATGCAAAAATATTGGTGGCTGACACTCAATCGAGATGTAAAAAGATACATACAGGGAGGTTGGGTATGTCAAAGGATCAAAAACCAAACCAAAGTGACCCATGCTCCATTATAACCTAACAAGATCCCTGACTCACCATAGAAGGTAATCTCAGTCAACATTATCGGAATCCTACCTGAGTCCCAGGGTCACGATTCCATACTCATCATTGTCAACAGATTCACCAAAATGATCTGAGTCTTACCAATCTCTAGTACAATCACATCTGAGGGAGTTGCCAGGAAATTCCAAGACCATGTCTTCAAAGACTTCGGGACCCCGATCAAAGTAATCAGTGACCGGGGACCTCAATTTGTCTTGAACTTCATGCGCAGCCTCTATACCTTGTTACAGATACAGGGAAATCCCAGTACCACATATCACCCACAAACTGATGGTCAGACAGAGTGCATCAATCAGGAAATTGAGCAATACCTGTGCATGTATGTCAACCATCACCAAAACGACTGGAGCAACTGGCTATCCCTTGCTGAATTCACACATAACAACAAATACAATTCGGTGACTAGGACCACACCTTTCCAGCTCATGTACAGACAGAATCCAGAGATAGAAGGATCAGGGAGAAAGCAGGTTCGAAATGAGTCAGCTCAAGAGTTTGTGGATCAGATGAAGAGGTCACATCTTGAAG
Organism: Austroboletus niveus; assembly: GCA_038090255.1. NCBI lineage: Eukaryota > Fungi > Basidiomycota > Agaricomycetes > Boletales > Boletaceae > Austroboletus > Austroboletus niveus. The sequence goes on along the minus strand of JBBPMJ010000797.1, from coordinate 9,503 downwards.
CAGAAGCATCCCTCACAAAAGCTGCTTGAGACATGAAAACTTATTACGATTGTCATCAGAAATCCACCCATGAATATGCCAAGAATGACCTCGTTTGGCTCAAGTTGACTCATCTGATGATGAACAGGCCAGTAAAGAAACTTGACAACAAACAGTACAGACCATTCAAAGTCATAGAGAAAGTTGGACAAGCTTCATACCACCTCAAACTCCCTGTGACATGAAAAATTCACCCAGTCTTTCATGAGTTATTACTTACTCCAGCACATAAGGGTGAATTTCCCTTGCAAGTCATACCTCCACCTCCTCCACCTGACTACAGTAGTTGAAGGTTTTGATGAACAAGAAGTCAAATTTATTGTGGATTCTAGAGAACGACAAAGTCAAATATCTCATCCATTGGAAGGGATTTCCGGTTGAAGAGTGTGAATGGATGGATGAATGGAAACTCCATCATGCTCTGGATGCTATTAAAGATTTCCATCACAAACATCCCATGAAACCTTGCCCCTTCAAAACCATGCATATCTGATATTGTATTCTCGACCTCCCTCATCGACCTCCTTCTCTTCCTCTCTGACCCGAAGGACCATGTTCATGTCCTGAATGTCGTCATGAACCACTTCCAACTCCTTCTTCCTTGTTCACCACTCCTGAATTCCTTTCCTTCTGACATTCTCTCATCTGACCACTGTTTGTTGAGAGCAACAAATCTTGAAAAGGGGGTAATGTCAGGAAATTTCACCACTTTTCATAGATATATCACGGACATTCTAGAATAGTCATGACCACAAGGCACATAGTATATAAACCTTGGGTTGACTCAGGAAATACCAGAGTTTTCCTTGTCAATTCAGGTGCATATCATGTATTTGAGTATATGTTCTATCTAATGTCAATCCAGCATTGCTTGCTATGATTGAGTGCACTCATTGTTGTGAATAATCCCGACAGGTATGGCCAAATTGGAATGTTTGCATAAGCATCAGCATATATAAAAAGGTTGAGCAAGAGAATGGCAGAGGCAAGGGAGCACAAGATAGAGATGAAACAGATGGAATAACAAGTAGTGCATACTGTTATGATTCATTGGGCCCCTCTCTCTTTTTCCTACTTCACTTACCCTGTATGCCAAAGGATCTTGACCCTCACTGTTTGAACCCCACTTGGGTCCTTTCTTTTACCATTTATCTTTGTAATACCGCTTACTTATTTAGCGTGACTCATCCGCAGTTGTATCACCAATACTTATCCGATGCCATCGCATCTGCTCCATAGTGACTCAGCTCTTTCAGAACGCGTTCGAATGTGTTCGAACCTGTATTTCCTAGCTGCAAAATATATTGTATCATGCCATGGAAAAAGAAGTTGTTGTGTGCCACACTGACACTCACACCCAAAGGTGGCACAGGCAGACACCTGAATGAATATACTCGAAGATAGTCAGTAAAATTTTAGGTGTGGATTTTGATCTCACCAGTGTGTCCCATCACCACTGCTATGCCAAACAATCCCACTGCCCAGATGGGCTGTGCTAGTGACTTGGCCACCATGGCCAATCGATGTTCACTTCAAATTATTCCTGTTCCTGGACTTGAAACCTTAAAATTGTGGCTCTCCATTTCAATGATACCATATCAAAATAGGTACAAGGAAAACCAAATCAAAAAAAAAAAAACTCATCAGATGTCCACATCCTATAGTACCCATGAGAGAAGAGCGTAAGTGCAAGCAGACAGCAAAAGCTCTCAAGAACGGTGATCCCCTTGTAGGACACAAGAGACAAAAACATTCTATAGAAAAGGAAACTACTACTGAAGGGACTGTTATGCCTGCTCCATCTTCTACTTCAACATCTCACCATACTCCATCTGATCACATTTGCTCTATCAATGCCAACGAGGTTCTGGAGATTGACTCTGACAGCAAAAATGATGTTATTACAGAAGGCATCCTTGAAAAGCCCAAGGAGGATCCTGAGGCTGAGCTTGGTAGACTTTTATCTATAGTAGTAGAATATCATCATTCACAAAGCATAGAGAGGCTGATGAAAAAATGGAATGCACCTATTTATGCATTCTTTCACCCAATATCAAAGATTGAGGAGGTCAACAGACAGCACATACACCTTTTCAAATGTGCTGCAAATTCATGTAAAGGTAAAGGGACAAATAACCACATCATCTGGCACAACTTGTCAACTAGCGACACCACATCAACCAGCAATCTAAACAAGCATGCAAAAGGATGCTGGGGAGTAGAGGTTATTGCTGCTACATCAAAGATAATGTCAGTTCACAATGCTCATACTATCCTGAAGAAACATAGTGGAAAAATGAAAGACAGCTCCATAACAGCTGCTTTCAAATGAATAAGAAAAAGCAAGATTACCTTTTTTACTTGAGCATCTGATCCTTCCCAAATCCAAGCTGACCATGTTCACCGGATGACACAGAGCTGATGGCCATTTAATATTGTTAGTGACAAAGGCTATCAGCAGCTCATGAAGACTGGGTGACCCAGGCATTACATTCCATCCCACAAGACTGTATTATGCAATGTGAAAAAAGTATTGTTTTATTGTTGTGAAAAGGTCTTGAAGCTTTTAAGGGTCAGTATAAATCATTGACACTATTTTCAATACTTATTGACATGTACCTGCCACAGGAACACAACAGCAAGCTGAGTTTTGGCATGGACACATGGACCTTGCTGAATCATTGAGCCTTTGTGGCCATCACCATTCATTATGAAAAGGACGGCAAAGCCTCAGCATGGCTGTTGAACATCATTGAAGTGGCCCAGAGCCACACAGGCATTGTATTAGCTGGCATGTTCACAGATGTGTTGAGAGACTTTAAGATTGACAATAAGGCAATGAGTGTGCTACTATAATGATGCTATACTTACCTTATGTTTATTAGATTTTGTCAATCACTTGTGACAATGTGTCTTTCAATGAGGCAATGATCACCAAGTTGAAGGAGTTGTTGCTCTGCTTTGCAAAGGAGGCCACAAGGACAAGGTGCTTTTGTCATGTCATTAATTTGGTGACGAAAAGTATTATTTCTCAGTTTGATGTACCTATGATGAAGTCCAAGAAAAAACTGAATAATGCCAATACAGCAAACTCGAATGTAGAGGATAGTGCTGCAGATGACTCAGTTGATATGGAGGCTGGCCTGCTGGTGCTGGCCGGTGATATGGAAGCTGAGGAAGATGCTGAGAGATTTAAGGAGAAGAAAATGCAGGTGTTCAGCACAACAGACAATCTTGAGGACTAAGTGGATGAGCGTGAAGGGATGGAACAGGATGAGGTGATGCAGTTGAATATTAACATGAGGTCAGCACAATGCTTATTGATCAAAGTTGGTGTTTGGTTATGTTTATCTTACTTCTCAGGTGACTCTTGAACACTGAATAAATATGCAAAATCACATACACTGTCAAGAACTCATTGATAATCTTACTTTCTTATTGGTGCGCCATTTGCAAGGAAAAGAAAGTAAGCAAATAAATCATCCCACACAATGTCAAGACCCATTGGAATTCAACTTGGAACATGCTCAACATCTCCATTGAGTATCACACTGTGGTGGACAAGATAACTGCTGAATGTTCCTCCAACTTGTGCGACTACAAACTCAGTTCCAGAGAATGGAAAACCATCACAGAGCTTCATGATGTATTACAGGTGCATCCTAAACTGTTCTATTTGTTGTATTAATGGTACACTATATTACACCTCACAGGTTTTTAATAATGCAATGGATTATTTCTTGAGGATGACACCAAGCTTGGCAATGGTAATACCTGCCATGGACCATATCAAAAATATGCTGGCCACTGCAATCAACTTGGGGGAATATTCATTGGTGCTGAGCATTGAACAACAAATGCTGAACAGATATTATAGCAAGACTTATTTGTCTGAAACCTACTGCATTGCAATGGGTAAGTAATTCTGATATTTTTCTATAACCTAACATGGCTCATGCATCACAGTTCTTCACCCTCGCCATAAGCTGACATATTTTTGCAAAGCCATTTGGCCAGAAGACTGGATTGACACTCCAAAGACCTTGGTCTGTGATGTCTATGACAAACACTATCAAGATATTCACTCTGAAACACAATCAAACAACTCTGAGGTAGGTATTGAGTAGTCTATTATCTTTCCTACTACTGACATAGCTTGTTCAGGGATGTGATACATCACACGGTGTTCAACCAAAGTCCAAAAACATGTTCAACAATCTTGATTTGAATTCTGAGCAGGTAAAACAGAAGATGAGTTATCCTGCTATTTCAAGATGCCAACTGAAAAGACACAGGATCCCTTGTGTTGGTGGCTTGAGCATAAACACATATATCCACGACTATCTCAGATGGCTCAAGACTATTTGAGCATCCTGGGTTAGTGATATGATTGTAATTTCTCAATTCTTGCTGATTCTATCCTAGCAACCTCAGTTGATGTTGAGCATATGTTCAGCAAGGGCTGCATTATCCTTTCGTATTTCAGAAGCTGCCTGCAGGTCAATACTATCCATGCCTTGATGTGTATGGGAGAGTGGATCTTGAAGGAAGTAGTGACAGATAAGAACATTTTGACTGGAATCAAGGTGAAATTAGACACTGAGAAACCTAAGAAGGAATATGCCTCTGATATAGGCAGTGGCATGGATATACCCTGGGATGCCAAGCACTCAACCCATATCCATATTGCCAGATTATCCATACCCACCCAAATGGGTATGGGTCAATGCACAGATCAGGTGGGTATATACCCACAGCTCTATCCATTGAGGATTACATCCACAGATCATGTATTCTATCAGCCAAATTATAATACATATATTGTGTAAAATCCTGAACTGACAAGTCAAAGTCTATTTCTTACTGCCAATCATATTCCATCCATCATCTAATTCATCCTCATCATCAGCAATATCAGGGAGCATACAAACCTTCTAAATGTCTTCTGTTTTGATAATGCCCAATGGATTCCAGTAGCTGAGACAAAGGAGTGTGCAAGTTAACTGAGCTGATAGGCAAGACCACACATGGAACAGAACCAGCTGGCCATGGCTGAACAGGCACTCAATGTAAATTGAAGTAGCTAATATAATATGAACTGATATGTCAGTAATAGCCACCAATCAAATTGTTCTACATACCAGAAATAGTCAAATGATCCAGTGCCATTCAAGAAAGCTGTGGGTATAGCACACAACACTCATGCCACCAGGTGATTGGGTCCATAACATGCTTGACATCAGAGCTGAGGTACTGATCAAGCTCAAATCATAGATCAGTTGGTTTTGGGGGAGCAAGTGCTTCAAGATTGTCAAAAATGTTGATATAGATGGTGTTGTCATTATCATCCCTCTCATTTTCTCCCTCTTCAGTGGAGTTGGAAGCAGTGGCATATGACCACTTTAATCTACATCAAACAAGTTTCTCGGCAGTCCAGATCCAATCACCTTCCCAGCATGCATTCTTGAAGTAAGTCAACTTGTGACGAGGATGGAGAACTGTAATTGGGTGATGTTAGTAATACAATAAACATAGTAGAGCTACTCAGTTACAACTTACCCATAATGATACAGTAAATGTCAGAGTCATCTGTGAGTTGATAATAATGGTTAAGGGTATCCTTTGCAGTACCGAGTGCAGCACAAATAGAAAGTGTGTAGCAATGGTCAAATGAGCTGGTGGTAAATACTTGGTCAATGGGATCCATGGCAGGTATCACTGTAGCAAGATTGGGAGTACTGCAAGAGAAGAATAGTGTAGTGCCCTTGAGGATCTGGGTTATGATGGATGAATGTGATTTGCTTATGTGATCAACATGAGGCTTACCTTCAATACATCATGTAGCTGTTTGACCAGCTCCCACTCATCATCCCCCAACTCAAATTTATGCAGGCCCAAGTCTCTATGCTGCAATACTATTTCCTGTTACAAGTAAGCGCGGTTCCAAAGGTTCTGGAACTTGTTCCCGCAGTTCCAACACTTCCGAGGTACCTTCCCGTGGTTCCGAAGGTTCCGGAATACTTCAACACTCTTTTACCAGAATGGAAACCTGAGGATGGACTCCCCCTAGAATGCTATTGTACTCTATTCCCTGATAATTATGCTCCATATGGTCATATGAAGATCCCTGTTCTTGACTCACTGTGTTCTTCCTTTATTCCTTTATTATAACTCATGCCATGTGCCCCCAGACTCACTTTTGTTACGGATCTCTGCTCCTCCTACCATCCTCTTCTGATGGTAGTGTCACCCCACTTCCATCCATTGATTCACAAGGCCGTTGTAGTACCATGTGTTCTGTTCCACTGCTTTTCCATTCTGACATGGCTCTGAACTGTATAAATACTTAGTAGTTGTCTTGTATGTTCCGCAGCTAGATCTGTGCAATTATATGCAGTGTTTAGTCTCATCCTGCCTGAGTCTTGAGTCTCAGCAGAGAACACTTCGGATCTACAGGACTTTGTGTCACCTTTGAGGACACACTGGGACTAGACGTTGCGCACGCGTAACATTTCCATGACCTTCCTATGTTTTAAGACATACTTTAACAAGTCAAATGTGGAGTTCCATCTGGTTGTGACATCTGGTGGCATGAAGGTTACCCTCTCATCCAGCTCCTTTAGAATCCCTTTCTATGCAGATAGGATAATAGTGGATGAGTAAACAATTTTGAGAGCAAGTTTACGAATCTAATGGACATTAGTGAATTGGTAAGTAAGGGTTCAACAACTTATCTTGATGAGTGCTGATTTCACTGGTAAAATGGCCACCTCCAGCTCTTTACACTCCTCTGCAGTCAGTATGTCCACCTCATCAACCCACCCATCCTCATTATCTATGCTAGGTATCATTTCTGAGTCCACTACTTCATCAACATTAACTGGATCCAACTCAGCTTCATCCTTGCCCATCAACTCATCAAATTTCAGTATCTTGGCACTCACACAAGTACTACCAGTGAGTATTTCATCCACTTCTTTTTTATTAACATCAAACAAGTGGATAAGGGATTTGGCCACAAGATTGACAACATGAAGAAAGCAGTGCATATGGCTTGCTGTGTCTCCAAATGCTGGTATCCTCTCAGCCAGTTCATTGATCATGGCATCATTATTCAATGTGTTGTCACATGTTACACTTAGAATCTAGTAGAGTCATCAAGCAACTTCACTGGCAAGTTTTAGCTAACATATCTTGTCCATTAACTGAAACTCTTCCAGGACATTCACAAACACCTTTGCAAGCTCTAACCCCATATGGAACTAAGCATCTGTGGTTAGAACATGATTCAAATAATGTATTGTAAATGCCACACCCTTCCAACCTCGATGATATCTAATGGGAATGTTAGAGGTGCTTTTTCATGCTCCAAGTGCACTGCAAATGCAATGAATGCACAGTGGTTGGGAGATGTTCATGCATTTGTGGTGAAGTTAATTTTGCTGTTGTATTCCTGGTAAGTAGAATTCAGCTTTGAGCAACTGGACTGAGATGGTCAATGAGATTTACAATTAACATTCTAGCTATTCATTTTCGAGTTTGTGCAAAGACTTGCTTTATATCTCATAATACTGTCTTAGCAGATGGCAAGTAATATTTTGGCCTTCCAGTCTTCATCAAACACTGAAATCTGCAGTCCTTCAGAATTTGAAATGGGTGCAGGCTTTCTGCAACCCATCAAATAATCTCTGCTCTGAATCTCATGTTGTTAGATTGTTGCATTGGGTCACCAGTTGGGTGCTTACCTTGTTTCAACTTGTGTATGCTGCTGATGACTGTAAGTCACTCTACCCTTTCCTTTTTATTCAAATGCTGCAGTAATTGACCTGCTTCATAGGAAATTGGCTACTGTTTTTGTCCACACATCACTCACATTCTTGCTGTCATCAGCAGCACTAAGGATCTCATCTCCCCAGCAACATTTAACATGCTTTCACATGTTCGAAGTGGGGCAGGCATTCTTCATATCCAAATATTGGTGTATTTTAATGTTACAGAACTTTGTAAGGCATTTGAACTCATGGACCTGACAGCTGTTAATGTTGGTAATGGCAGGCATGGAATCAAAGAATGCATAGACAAGTGAGACCCATTCTTTTTGTAGTCATTCTGAAAATCATAATGTGTTAATAGATATAGCTTCAACAAGTCTCGACCTATGAATCTAGCTCATCATCAGCTGTTTCCTTTGATTTCTTTAGCTCCAGCTCTATTAGTTCAACACTCAGTGAGCACTCTTGATCACTAGCATCAACTGTGCCATGAGTTGCATCAGAGTCAAGTGTGCCCTCATTTCCCAATACAATATTAGCATGCTTGCTTGACTGGATCACCTTTATTTTTTTTGCCACAGTGTTTGGTATTGCTTGAGTCGCACTTGCAATGCTACCATTACTTCCTTGCTGCTTTCAGGATATGATGGTTACTCTTTTCTTGACTGCCACTTTGGCCTTTTCTGTCAGCTTCATGACACGCTTGGTTGCTTGGGTTGACATGGTGAGAATGGGTAATAGATATCAATGACAAAATTTTTCGTGAGGCTCTGTACTCATTTCTAGTCCCCATCTCCATTTTACTACAGCTATGTATATACAGTGGCTCAAAAAACTGTCCAGATGTTTGCATGTTTTTCATTAAGCATATCTAAACGCGATAACCCTAACCCTTGCCCTAACATGGTTGGTGTATGAAATGAAGTACTTACTCTTGGCTTTCTATTAGTACAAGGGTCAAGAGGTTTGGTTAAGATTTGATTGCTTGGCAGCCATTTTAAAGTGACAACTCATTCAGACAGTTTTTTAACTTTTGCTTCTGACTATGTGTATTGGATTGTAAGATGCTGTAAAGTGCTTATAGATCTTATGTAAGTACTCAGTCATGACAATATTATGTAATTGATGATGTGACAACAGATACAAACACTTCTATCACCTCATTTCCATTATAAATTTCATCTTCTCTAATCAATAAACTAACTTTAACTTTTTGACTTTTTGATATCTTCAAAAGGCAGGTTGTCTCCCAAATTGGTCTAGGGAAGTCTATAGTAACTGGGGACCTTCACAAAATCCAAGTGAAGATAGAAATCTCTTATGGTAGCTGGTTTCTTAAATTTCCTTCTGCTAATAAATTTACTATAGTTTGATAAAACATTCTGAAAAGGTCAATAATGCAGTTCATATTACTCATTTTATCAATTCCATCATTGATACTTCTGCATAATCATAGCCTGAAAGTAGATTACACTGTGTACAATTCCATATCATCAGAAAACTACTTTTAAATTTCATTGTATTTTTGACCTTTCTGAAATCAGCCTCTTTTTATTATTTTTGCATATATACTTTAGTTCATCTAGCTCTATTCAGCTGATTTGAGTTTAATCTAATCACATAACTATTTTCCAGTACTTTATAGTCTAATTCTGGCACTTGAGAGCAAAGGTTAGCCATTTTCTTCTATAA
>JBBPMJ010000796.1:0-14028 GCA_038090255.1 Austroboletus niveus | reverse complement strand
CGTCATATCCCGTGAACGTGACGAACATGAATTATGCCCTTCTAGCTATCGGTGGCGTCATTGTTATCGTTGCTGTCAACTGGTTCACCTGGGGCCGCTATAACTTCGTTGGATCAGTTCAGACAAGTGCTTGAGGAAATAATTCATGAGTGATTGCTATTTTTCCGTTGAAAATGAAGGTAGAAACGACGCATCGAGTCTACAAGCTTTGTACGATTAAGTAGCTCGTTTTTTTGTAGATGCCCATTGGTTTCACATTCACGACAAGTGTAGTGGGTGACCGGCGGTGGGCACGGATCACGAACGGGGTAGCGAGTTCGAAGGGGATGGATTAAGGGAGGTGAGGTTGGTTTGGAAATAAGAACGCGGCGGCGCGTCGAGCTGATCGGGCGGATCGATGGGACTAGATAGCGAGAACGGGGAATTTATTGCATCCATCGAGGACGACCGAAACGGTCTTAAATACTACGCGGCGTGAGGCTATGAAATATGTAGACAAGGAGAAAACATAGGAAACCGGGAACATACCATCGCCGATCGCGTACAGGGAATGATGAGTATCGTAAAAGAGCGAGACGGAACATAGAGAAAAGAGTGATGAAAATGAAACGTATCGTACAAGTCCGGTTCGGCATCACAACAGCCGGTTCGTCACGTGTCCGAGCGCAGCCGCTACGCGTTCCTTACACAAGTTCCGCAGAGTGGAAGGGATAGCCAGATGTAATTTGTAATTTGAGAGGCGAAATTATGCGTGATCTCTAGATCACCAGTAAGTTTCTCGGCATACGGCGTCGCTCTGAAGATATGATCAATTATTTCGACCGAGGGCGACCATCTAGAGTATAAACGTGAATTCACATCATAGCTAGCCTGCTGAGTTTCTTTTAAGGGAACACACGCCGCCAGCGCCGTAAGCTCCGGCGTGAGATGTGTCTGCGCCGGGCGACAGTAGTACCGATTGCATGGTTTCATTCTGATCTATGTACAATTTAAAACACTTTATTAGTGCTCCGCGTCTTAAGTGGACACCCAGATGCCTGGACAATGTATATGTCACGGGAGTGAAACGAAAAAGCAAACACAACGGAGCCATCTAGTCTCGTAAACTAGTATACATGAGGCTTGAGCAAGTGATAATTTAAATAGTATACGGTACGCCGAAACGAGAAAACAAGATCCGCCGCCTTCAAAGAGAAACACCGTTTTTTGATTCCATGGCAGCGATCCATGTTCAAACCAGGTCAGGCTCCCTGCTCTTCGTGTTGAACAACCCTTGGTTCTTCCACAATACCCTCGACAGATTGGTTTTGCTTGGCACCACCAAATTCGATTGTGGACACGTCCGCGACGTGACTGTCGATGATTCTCGACAATACACCGAATCCAGAGTCAACCCCCATCCGGCGGCCACAGAGGTCACGTTCATACAGCTCACGCACGCTGATGATGAACCGCGGAATCATGACACACATGCCTATCTGACAAATTTCGCCCAGGACGAGCATCGCGTTACTGTTGTAGTTGCCATTGGGGTTTAGTATGTCTATGATGTCGCTTAAAAGCACCCTATAAGTTGAGAAGAAGTGATGGGTGAAAACCCGACGGCAAGGAATGGAAAGGGAAGAAATAGAAAAGTAACACTCACATGGCAAAGTAAACAATACCGTCTCTCACAAAGAGTTGTATATATTGGTTAGGCTGCCATTGCTTCGTTGCTTTGTACATGCCAATGGATTGCTTAAATGTTTGGGTAATAGCGAGACCCAAGAGCAGGGAACCGAGAAGGAACCGTGGTATATTGACATATATGTCTGGCAGTAGACTCTTCTGTGATACAGCGCAAAAGGAAAGATCACCCACTTGGATGACTGCAACTAGAAGACAGATGCTAAATAGATTTGCAATAGCATGTCAAACAGATGTGAAACGCACATGACAGGTAGGTTGCGGGATTGTTATAAATGCCCCCTAAAGTAAAACTAATGATGATCTGCAGGGTGTAAGCAAATAAGAGGATGTAAAGGATTGCTTTGGATCAGCTCCACATAGCATATATGCACATGATCATGATAACTTGGATTGAAAGCATGGTCATCGAAGGGGAAAATGTAAGATCAAGATAGATTGGAACAGAAACTCACAATCAGCAGCAACAAGAAAAATCTGGTATCCCCAAAAACTTATCAAAGTCATTATGGTGCCTTTATAAAATTTCGTCATGATATCTCAATGGTTCAAAAGGTAGAAAACCAATATTCTTACATCTACATAAATATTGTTAGCAACACTGCCGTCTTCAGTACAGATTTGAATGCATACAGCTATAGAGATGTCATTTATTACTAAAAAAAATTCTTGCAGCTCACTGAGGAAAACTTACCTTAAGCGGTCCTGGAATAAATGAACTACCGACTGCGAATCCATAAAATAAATTCCAAAAGCAATGCCAACCATTTAATGAGAGACTCACGAAGGCCACTCATACTTAAATATAAATCAGTATCTAAGTGCACATGGTGATAATAAACAGATACTTACATGAACACGTAAAGACCGAAGTAGCCAACCTACAGAACTGTTGAGCAAAGGAATGGAGCAAGGGAATACTAGTATATGTACGAGAAAAAAAAATGCTGACACCCAGGACCATGGCCGAGACTAGGATACTGTCAAATGAAGCACTTGCATGAAATTTGATCCATACCCATATGTACTCTATCTAACATCAGATAGTATTAACCTTAGGTCGGAAGTGGTTAACAGAATATCGTACCTCTCTAGAGAGGGTGAGGACTGTATAAGGAGGATCAAATTGTCAGTTTGATCGGAGAAGATAGAGTAGTATACTGGAAGGACATCTCACCATAATCATATACGAAAGCAGTAACCATTGGAACTGCATCAACCTGTCAGACTAATCGTTTGGGAAGGAGGGATGAGCATACGGGACATGTAGTTATTTGTCAGGAGAGTCTCGAAAGAAGACTGCAAGTGGGAAGACATGGCAACCGCAGCAGAGACAGATTTGAAGATGTGCGACTCGGATAAAACGTCAAGAAGTGCTAGTGAGGGCCACAAGTGAATTGCCCGACCGTTCAATTATATGTATCTGGCTGGGTACCAGAAAGAAGTCTGCCCATATCTCTTGATGAACCTCGTGATAACGAGGCGTGGGCGCGGGGATAGACCGCCTGTTTTGCCACCAAGATCATGATGTAGCCGGCACCGGACTCTATTTGAAGGATGTTACTATCTCTTTTGGTCTCTTATTGCCAATACCTTCAAAGCTAGGAGAACACCGCCTTTGTAACCACTGACATTCCAAACGCTGTGCATTTCTGGGCGTAATGATAATATAAACGATTGATACTTCCAAGAGTATTGTTGTTTCAAAAACGAGTAAAAAAACGGCACCTTTCATCATTCAGCGGCTTTGTGTAAATAGCGTGGAAGTATCCGTCAGTTCTGGCATGTAAGTGAGAGAGCCAGTATCCCAACGAAGTTCTCCGAGTCAGAGACTCATCACGATTTGCCGTGCCTCGGTCGTGTGAATCATGATGTTACACTCTTGTACACCTTAAACTAAATTTGAGCATCCTGAGAACGTCATCCGATCGAGAAAACGACGACTCTTACTAGGCGACTTGGAGGCTGTAGCAGCCTGATTGGTTACAAACAGTGGTCCATATTTATCAACTGTTGCCAGTGATATCTTCCATGGCAGGGATTGGTTGCAACGCACCAGCCTGTGGTGTTTAGACTTTCGAGGAAAGAGCGGCAAGTACACAGTCTATCAGGACTCGATGAAAGGTCCTAGGTTGCCCTAAGGTTACTCACAAAGACAATGAATAAACCAAAAGTAAGGAGCTCCTACGATGAGCGTCCACCTTATATACATGGGCACATGGTCTGTGCATATAGTATAGGGCAGGCCGGATCTCCTACTATGGTAATAGTTCATGGAACAACCATAGAACATCGTGGAATAATATCTACACGTGATATGGATGAGTAATAAGTCACGTGAGAGTGTAGGTATGAGTAAGCGAAAAAGATCATGACATTACCCCCTTTCTAAGGGCTCATGTCCTCATGAGTCACGATGGTAGCGACAGTAGGGGTCCTTGCAGAAGGACCAATGGGTCTGAGAATGAGGTACAACCTTGGGGAGTTGTGGTTCATTGGGTATCTCGAACATGGCATTGTTAAACCATTTGAATTGTTTGTGATATTCGAGAAATCCTGGGTCTGAGAATGTGGGTGGTGACGAGCACAGTGCACACGTGCATGGGGGTTCGTTTGGGAGGGTAACAAGCCCTGAGGAGGATGGGACGGCAATGGGTCGAAGACGAAGTTGAGTGACGGGACGTGCTGCCATTGGATGGAGACGATGAAATTTCGTTACTGCCGTCTGTGCATGAGCGAGTTCGGTATTGGATAACCACTTGTCTTCTTCAACAGGGAATCCTTTCCAATGGACAAGGTATTCAAAGTGTTCACCTCGTTGACACGAATCAATGATCATCTCGACTTCTTGTTCTGGAACATCATCGACAAGGTTGGGAGGAGAAGGAGTGGGGATGGGGCCGGACATAGGCGGAGTATAGGGGTGTAGAAGAGATTTGTGGAAGACCGGATGGATGGTCCTCCACTTATGTGGTAGATCGAGTTTGTATGAGGTGACACCAACCTTGGTGAGAACCTTGAAGGGACCATATCGCTTTTGGTCGAGCTTCTTCATAGGTCGGTTAGTGCGAATGTGAGTGGCCTCGAGCCAAACAAGATCTTCTGGTTTGTAGTCTTCTGCCGGTCATACGGAGCGGTCGTAGAACTTTTTCATATCCTCGTTGGCTAGTCTCAGGGCTTCGGTCACTTGCATTCGTAGCGTCGTCATCTGTTTGGCGAAGCTGGTAGCTGATTCGCTTCGGATGGATGTTCGACGATCCTCGTTGACTCGTGGTTCATGTCCATAGTTGAGCATGAATGGGGTCTGTTGAGTCGTGGAACGAGGACTATTGTTATGCGCGAATTCGGCCATAGGGAGCCATTCCTTTCAATTGCTCTGACGATGGTTGATATAGATGTGAAGGTATTGTTCTACCCATGCATTATATCATTCTGTTTGACCATCTGTCTGTGGATGGAATGCCATGGAAGGGTTAGGTGTGATACCGAGGAGTTTCTGAAGCTCGATCATGAACGTAGACACAAACTGGGGTCCTCGATCGGAGATGACTTTCAAGGGGAGTCCATGGAGTTTGAAGATTTCATTGTGGAGTATGGTTGTGATACCTTTGCTATTGATCGTATCCCTAATGCCAAAGAGCCGTATCATTTTTGAGAAACGATCGACGATGACGAGAATGGCGTTGCTTCCTTGTGACTCCGGAAGTGGGGAAATAAGATCTAGTGAGATGTGTTCCCATGGTTGATGGGGGATCTTGTTGGGATGCAATGGGGTATGATGGGGCGTTGTGATGGCCTTATTCTTTTGGCATGCTTCACATCCTTTGATGAATCTTTTAACGTCTTTTGCTGACATCGGCCAGTAGTATCGTTCTTGGACCTTCTGAATAGTAGCCTGTATTCCTGGGTGTCCAGCCATGGGGTGGCTGTGGATGTTGGTTAGTATATCGTTTCAGAGAGATGTGTCCTTTGGTACATAGAGAAAGTCTTTAAAATATATGAGGGAGTCATGAATGGAGAAATGATTATCGTTTTGAGCGAGTGCTCATACTACTTTAGAGTCCTTGAGATGCTGTAAGTTCTTTATTCTGTCCGTTATGAAAGAGGAGGAAGAGGGAATTTGTTCGGCTACACGCATTGCTGCTAGTGTATGCATGTCTATAGCATCTGAATAAATGTCTGTATTAGAAATAGGAAGAGCGTTAATATTTATAGAGAAGAAAATAGAGTCCTGGTCGGATGTCAGCGCATTTTCCACAGCCATCGACATATGATTCTGCTGCAAAAGAGTGGGAAAAACTGTGACACCTTTATTGTCGTCCTTCACCCCCTTTTCAAAGTCTGACCTCCGGGACAGAGGATTAGCAGGATTAGTTTTACCAGAGCGATGGACAAGAGTGTAGTGGAACTCCTGCATGATTTGATTCCAGCGAGCCTGGCGGCAAGAGAGGTCCTGTGGGACAGCGAAATAGGTGAGGTTTTGGTGATCCGTGAGGATCTCGAAAGGGACGTGAGCATCTAATAAATATTGTCGCCATGTGGTAACAGCTTCAATAATTGCGGTGAACTTCAAGTCGGCGGCATGGTAGTTCTGTTCTGCGTCCGAAAGGGACCGTGACAGATATGCAATCGGGTGCCAGAGCCCATTCTGATGTTGCGATAGAATGGCTCCGAGCCCTATGCCTGAACCGTCGGTCTCAATTCAAAAAGAATCGAAGTCGGAGGCAAGGGAAAGGATGGGTGCATTTATAAGCGCATCCCGGAGGGTGTCGAAAGAGGTTTGACAGGTGGTATCCCACTCGAAGGGGTTCTTTTCACTAGTAAGGCAGTTGAGTGGTTTGGCTATAGCCGCGAAGTCTTTGATGAAACGGCAGAAAAAGTTGAGGAAACCCAGGAAGGAGTGGACCTGGGTGTGAGAGGATGGAGTCGGCCAGGTGCGGATAGCATCGACTTTGGTGGGGTCGGTGGTGATGGTTCCGTCTGAGATGACGAGTCTCAGGTATTCAGTGGTGGTTGTCTTGAATTCACACTTGGTGTGTTTGAGTGATAGTTTGTGTTCACAGAGATGGGAGAGTACTTCTCAGATGACACGTCGATGTTCGTCAAGAGTTTTAGTGAATATGAGGATGTCATCCATATAGACGATGACAACCTCCTTGGCAATGAGGTCGCGTAGGATATGGTTCATTATCATTTGGAACATGGTGGGGGAATTAGTTAAACTGAAAAACATGACGAGGGGCTCGAAGAGGCCTTGATTGGTTTGGAAGGCGGCCTTCCATTCATCTCCGTCCTTCATACGTACGTTGTTGTAACCCCAGCGGATGTCCATTTTTGAATAGAACTTGGCTCCGCGAAGCTTTTGAACAATCTCCTCAATGAGTGGGAGGGGGTATCGATTCTTGATCATTGCTTCATTGAGCTTGTGGTAGTCCTGGACAGGCCAGAGTTTGCCATCCTTCTTTTTGACAAAGAAGAAGGGGGAAGCAAATGGAGATTTGGAAGGGCGGATGCACCCAGTGGATAGATTTTCTTCGAGGAACGTGTCAAGTTCCTTTTGTTCTTTTAACAAGAGTGGGTAGGTTTTGCAGTTGACCTTGTGGTCACCGGGTTTTAATTCGATCGCGTGGTCCCAAGGGCGTCGAGGAGGTAACTCGTCGAAAGATTCCTTGGCAAATACATCACAGAATTCGTGGTATTCAGATGGAACTATTTGTTCGAAAGGGATATCTTGTTTTCCCTGATTGGCGGCGGTGGCAAGGTCTGTTGCCATGATAGCGATGTATTTGTTTTCGAGCTGGAAAACTCGGTCTTCGGGTTCGGCATCCTCATATTCCCACAAGGGCGTGGTTTCTGGTGCGAAACTGAGTTCCTTTGTCTGCCAGTCAATACGGGGATTGTATTGACATAACCAATCAAATCCGAGGAAAACTGCTTGCGATGATAGGTGTGTTACTGAGAAGGGGATAGCGGATTGGTGGTCTCCGATAGCAACTTTCAGGTCCACGTAGTGCGTGATCGCACCTTCTGTGTTTGTGGTTCCATCGGCGTTATAGACTGGTATAGCCCAGGGTAGGGGTTTTTGTTTGAGTTCGTGTTCTTGTATGAAGTCGATATCGATAGCGGATGCCATGCATCCAGAGTCGATCAACGCGATTGCTTCGACTTCTTTTCCTGAGTCGGCTCTGAGTATGACTGATATCTCGAACACGTTGGGTGATGGCTTCTTAGTTCGATACCGAGGCTTCTGAGTGAGTTCGAGAAGCATGAATTCAGCGGCATCATGAGAGGCATTCCAGAGGTCTGCGATTAGCTCAGCGTTTACCTCGGAAAGGCGGGTATCATGGACAAATGCTCATAAGTGAGAGATGAGACGTTCGTCGGGGGTGTTGTTTGCGATTTGCTTGATCCATTGCGTGGACCAAGGCTTGATTGTTGATTTCCATCTGCGATCCTTCCTTGTAAGGATGGTTCGGGGTGTCATTACTTCTTTTCTACTTACAACCTCAGTCTTTGTCTGCTTCTTGACTGCATGTTCCCCAGATGGAACAGAGGCTGTAATGTCCAGAGGGGACGAAGGTACATTTGGCTTTTGCATGGCTGGCAAACTAGGGCCTTGGCTGCTTTCGCAGTCTGAGATCTCTTCTATGTCAAGGAGGGAGAATTTGTTAGTAGAGCGAATAGGGGAATTAAGCACAGTTTTAGGTACTGCCGCGCCGTCCTTAGGCTTTGTAGCCCGGGTGCCCCTGACCATGATATTACAAGTACAAATTCTGACTGGTGATGTACCTTGAGAATGAGGTGATCTCATTCCTCGTCCTCTTCGACAAAATCCATCTCATCTGCTTCTCGAACTGCTGCCTCTAACTCTTCTAGCATAGAGTATTTGACATCAAGTCCGCGGACTTTGATGTTCTTGGAGCCAGAGCTCTTTTGGGTATGGGCGGCGCAAGGTCATGCGGATGTCTTACCTTCTTTGGCACACCGGAAGCATGTTCCAGTCGCTCGCACCTTGGATAAATCCATGGGAGCACCTCGGCCTCCAAAAACTCCTGTGGTTTCTGGGGTCACAGTGTGAGGTTCGACAAATCGGGTAGGGAATTTGACCTTTGGATGCGGGGTCTCGTGAATAGTGCCTTGTTTTCTCTCAGCGATTTCTGTGAGGAGGTGTCCAGCTGCAATAAGCTGTTTGGTCCATTTGGAATAACTACTGAGGTACTTCGTCATCATGTCGATACTTGAACGTTCGACTTGTTTAACTATACTGTTGTGGGCATTGGTTCGAAGGAGTCATACGAGCTGTCATCCATTGGCGATTTCTGACCAATCTGCATGAGCGATCAGGTTTTGTTGTTTGGTGAGGAATTCTTCGATCAACATTGATCCTTGTTTGAGGTTCATGAGTTCCATTTCTGCATGGGCTGCTTCGAATACGGGTTTGAAATAAGGGTCGATGAATGTTCAGAAGAATCCTTGGGCGGTATAGTCTTCATAATTGAGATCTCTCTCGATAAGGAGGGTGGCGAACTCTTCTGCGGGTCCTTCTGTACAGAAGCCAAGGAACATTTTGATTTCTTCAGCATCATTGATGGGTCGGTCGAATCCCAGAAGGTAGAGTCGGAATTTGGCTTTCCACTTGGTGTAATCCTTGGATTTTCCTGAAAAGGGGGGTGGTTTCTCTATATAGAACTTGCCGATTTTTATCATTTTCAGCTCGTCATCTACGTCAGGTGCCTTGTCCTTCTTTTTTGTTGAGCTGCTTGGTATGGTTGGAGGCGTGATGGTGTGTGCTCCGTGTTGGGCCACGTGTTGCGTATATGCGGCATATTGATTTCGGAATTCCATGAAGGTCCCAGCCACGGGCCAAGTGCAGAGAGGAGGTGATATGGGATCAGAGGTAGAGGCGTGTGCTTTGGTAGCCATGATTTGTGGGGTGTCACTTTGGGAGGAAGCGCGACTAACGATGGGTAGTGGGTAAGGGTAACCAACTGGAGTGGTTTGGTCTCCAGAAGGCAAGTGTGGTGGTCTGTGTGGAACACGCAGGGTATGTCGGGGTGACGGATCGTCTGAAATGATGGGCAAAAATAAAAAAAACTGTAAAGAAAAACTACTTTATCTCCTTTTTACCACTCATCCTTTTCCTTGATTTCGGCCTCTGAAAAGAAGGGATGGTGTTGCAGGTTACTTGGTGGTTATCTGGTCGCAGGCACTTATGCGGGGTGAAGGGATTGAGATTGGTGCGGAAAATACCCGGTCTAGGGCGTATCTTCTTAGTTGCGTGATGAGCTCAGCTTCTTCCCTGTGATTGCGCCACGTTGTGATGAGATTAGTAGTCAGAGTCGGAGGAGATCTGTGAATCAGTATTTTGAGGCAAACGTGTTCAATTACGCCAAGTCGATGTGACTGGATAACCGGGTCCGATATGCCTGGGGGCGGGCATGAGAGCGATAGGAGAAAGGGCGGCGAGGAGATATTGGTTGGGTAATGTGGGGTCATCGACGACTGTTTCTTCGTCAGAGTGTAATGATGGCTCATAGACAGTTTGTTCGTCTTCAGAGGAATCCTCTACATCTGTCGTGGAGCGTAAGGGTTGGAGAGGAAGGGGCGGCTGCGGCTCTGGTACGAAGGCAACAGGCTCGACAGTGATGACGCGAAAAGCGAGTTGGAGGTAGGTGAGGAGAAAGACTAGTACAAGTCCTTCTAGGAGCGTGCAGGTGTGGCAGACCAGGTCCAAGGTGGATGTGAGATAATCCAGCGTACGATCTTCCTAATCAAGCTAAGCTGGAGGAAGAACAAGGCGAGAACTCTCTCAATGGCTCGGTAGATACGCCTGGCGTAAACCGTTAGTGCCGGTGATGGAAGTATAAGGACTTGCTGCCGTCGATTTGTATGGTGAGGACGCTCTGCTGCCAGTGTGATAACTCAGCAACTCAGACAGCCAGAGGGCTTGACGTGAAAGCAGGGAGGGGAGGGGTCGGCGAAGCATTGACCGGTGCGGTACTGCAGCAGGCGCGAGCGATGACGAGGATTGGGGTAGATGTCGTTATGAGGAGGGGATAGGTGGTCAACGAGGTGTTGATGACGCGATGAGCGAGGTTCGAACAACGGCGATGTCGGGTGGGCAAGGTAGGAGGTTACTTTCAGTTTTATATCAGGACTTGATGAAAGGTCCTAGATTGCCCTAAGGTTACTCACAAAGACAATGAATAAACCGAAAGTAAGGAGCTCCTACGATGAGTGTCCACCTTATATACATGGGCACATGGTCCGTGCGTATAGTATAGGGCAGGCCGGATCTCCTACTATGGTAATAGTCCATGGAACGACCATAGAACGTCGTGGAATAATATCTACACGTGATATGGATGAGTAATAAGTCACGTGAGAGTGTAGGTATGAGTAAGCGAAAAAGATCATGACACAGTCATTCTTAAGGTACCCAAAGCTTCCCACTTCAAGTTTTCCCCCGTCACGCCCATCGTTAGAACAATCTAAAAGAAGTGTATGGCAAAGTAGCTGAATAGTATCCAACGATGCGTGCGTGTGGGTATGTATAATTATGGACATGCGAGGTCTGGGTGAGTATCGTCACAGTGATACTGCTAGTAGACATGAACAGGAAGGTCGATCAATCGAACTCGACAAGTATGATATAGGCGCATGGCCAACGCCTGAAAACATGCCTCAGTCGCAAAACAAGCCGAGCAACATCGACACGCACCATACGAACATATAATGTGCAACGTGATGAAATGAACGGCAGATGAACAGCAATGATAATAACGCACCAAGGACATCCCATTTATTTATCAACACCCTTGAAAGAAAGGTCTTGCCTTGCTCATCCGAGCGTGACTTCGATACCGACCGTAAATTCCGATCCAGCTTGCTCAAACACCACCTCCTTGCCAGTCCATGTCAAGAGCGTGGCGCTCGAGCTCTTGTTGCTCGTTGGCGTAGGTGATTGAATGTGTGCATATCGGGGATATTGTTCATGGGGTGCCAGCGCAGGAGAGATCACCAACGGTCCCTCGGGAGGAAATAACGCATAGGCTTACGACCAGTCGTCGCAATGCTCGTCGTTGCAATGAAACGACGTTCGACGCGTCTTGTCCGTACTGGAATAGTACTTGGGCGTCGGCAACGAGACCGATGGAGGTCGTGGAATAAATGAAGGGCTGCGGCAGTGTGCATGTCCCGTCGGCGACGGCGGTGAAGAAACAGACAAGGACATCAGCTATTGCAATAACAATAGTCTCTGCCAACCAACAACCCAATAAGATGGGAAGAACGGGGGTTGAGGTTGCTAAAGCTCGGAAGCTTGCTTGTAGTACGCACAGGAAATCATCCTCGTTTTCCGGAACATCCATCAGACCATATTCGTGGTCCTCACTTGAAACAGAGACCGGCACAGCCTGAGGGAGTCCCACAGCAGTGGCTAGAACGGGCTCAAAGCTATCACTGTCTACTTCGCACACCAGGAACAGCTTCGTGATGCTATCAGTGAAGGACAGCTGTGATGGCCTCTTCTTCTCCGTTCCTTTCGTGATACGGCTTACGCTCAGAGCACCATGCTTGCTGATAGTTCATTTTTTTTTCCTTCCTCTGCACTCTAGGCATACATCCCAAGTAGCGAACTTCGCACGAGTATCCCAAAGGATAAACCAGTATGCACGATCGGTCCACGTGCTTGCGGGGTCTTGGAGGGAGTGCTGAGACCAGGCGGCCGTATAGAAGCGTTTAGATGACCCAAACGTCGAAAAGCTCCCGTTCCATACTTTCGGCGTCGAAGAACGGGGTGGATATGGAGCGGAAATCTTGATACCTGAGCTCCAGGCACGCCGCTTTGCTTTGATTTCCAGGGACATCCCCATTTCAGCGTCCATCCCCGCATCCTTGCCATCGATCAACGTCACTCTCGAAGCCGCCATCCCTCCTCGCGAGCTCGCGTCCGAACAACTTCGAGAGCGGAACATATTTATTCCAAATAGTCCAGGCGTGACGCAATATACTCGCCCGAATGTTCATATATGTAGTCGGTGCTTTGTATCTTCGAAGGTGGTAGAACATATGATGCCCTGCAAGACTGGTCTGTGATGTTTCGAGAACGAGATCGAAATGAAGCGACTCTAGATACCAAATTCGATTCGAGGGCAGGACAAGTCTCATATTGAGTCGAACTCTCCAGCGATTGTACGGGCAGAGCGAGGGGAAGGTCTTCTCCATCCTTGGGAGCCCGGAGAGATGTCTGACTCCTCATCGTCAACGACATCTATAGGGGTAAGGGGACACCTTGACATGTCGAAAGCCATGTCCGCTAGCCTTGGACATTCGTCATTGTCAGTCAAGAGGCAAATCGTCAAGATGCCTGTCACTGTTTGACAAGCGACCGTCGAGGTCACGGCACCGAACACGACTGAGTTAGATTGCGAGCGATGTTGATTTCCCATCCATCGACGAACTTGGCTATAAACTTCTTATGTAGGACATCCATGGACAAGCTGCGAATGCGAGCGACTGGGCCGACTGCTCGATCAAGCATGTGGATACTAGAGGCTGAGAATGGAGGTGAGGATCTGCAACTGTGAGGACCACGCGGCAGGGATGCTTGCACCAGGGCCAAGCTGGTGGAGGGGGAGGACGCTTGGAAAGGTGAGGGCATAGAAAATTGTGGGGTGGGGCGAAACGGATTTGCATGGCGAGGAGATCAAAAAGGTAGGATATCTAATACTATAAGCACCGGAGCCTCGGCAAAGTGAAGCCCCGTTACCTGAGCACGTGACCCGTCACGCCCACTTTTGGCGCTGCGCCGAGCGCGGCGCCTCTAAGCGGAGTTTCTTTCCACCATGCGTGCGAACCTTCGTGTCACGCTCATTTGCAATCGATCGCTGCGCTCTACTGCTGTCACGCGCGTCCTCATGCCACTGGGGCGTCCCCATTCGAGGTGCAAGAAATCGTTGCGACTTGCGACGGTGCGTCGCGTCACGACTCTATGTGACTTTGCCCCATGTCAGCTGCCCAGGTAACAGGTCGGTCTTTTCTTCTTCACTAACAGTACTTATGCCCCGTAGCGTCACCGATGAAAAGCCTCCATGCCCACGTGCCACTACTTTCGGCGGCGGTGATACTGCTCGGCTCCTTTTGGTGGCAAGCCTTTCGTTGCAACAGGCAACTTTCGACAAGTTGCACCTGTGGTCCCGCTCTCTGGTGAAAGCGCTACCTCAGCTGCGTCCGTGAAAACTTCATCATTGTGGGCAAAAATGACGATCTACACTCCCAACACTCCCATCCACACAGAAACAGATCCACAGTTTATTCGATTCATCGACGGCGTTGGCGAAG
>JBBPMJ010000795.1:0-14076 GCA_038090255.1 Austroboletus niveus | reverse complement strand
TCACTTAAGTTGCCTTCCGCACGCGCACATCTCACCGATTGCCTGGGGAACGCTTTCCGAAGTGGTGAGAAACTTGGCTTCTACAACAAAGAAGCCGGATGGCGCACGCGTCCTGAGGAAGTAAAGTTGTGGGTCTTTCAAGTAGAAACCTACGAAAACAATGAACTGGAACGATGAGATTTAAGCTAAGGCAAGTTTACCTGCAATGCGTTCGTCTGTTACGATGGCGGTGTAGTCTATAATTCCAGAAAGAGTCGCCAAACTCTCCGCATTGACAGTTGTGGCAGGAACGGTGTGTTCCATGTTGAGGATCATGCGCTGACTGGGTGGTAGCATTGCAGAGGCGCGGAAGAAGGCGTCAATCCAGGCACGAGCTCCTGCTTCATTCTAATAGGAATGAGAGCAGCGCATAGATCGACAGATTGTTAACATACCACCCTAGAAACGAGCTTGTCCAACAAAAGTAAATGACGATGGAGATTATGTGAAGACCAAATTTCATCGCTCCCGACTTCAGTAGTTTGTTTTTTGAAGGCGTTCCGTCAAATTGGGTTTCAGTATAAGAATGCTACCAGCAGTGATGTTTAACCTGATCAAGTGGTCATCAGTCATACTGGAGAGGGCAAGAGACTGCAGCGGGTGAGCTAATGGAAGAAATTCACAAATCGACACTTACACTAGGCCCTTCCACCCTCGATTTCAACATCTCGATCATCGAGTCGACCTGCTCGTCGAAGCCTTCCAGTGGGTTTTCATTTGTGTTTACCAGTGTCTCCTCTTCAAGTTCGGTGTAGGTGAGGGTGTCCTTTAGCTTAAGAAGAGAATTGTAGGCGATCAGCAATTCCGAACCACTGAGACCAGAGAGTTTGCGCTTCTTGTTAGCCACGTCGCCGAAAAGGTGGTTCATCAAGATGAGAGAGACGAAGAAGACGGCTGCGACGTGGGGGCCAATCTGAACTTTACTTGAAGGGACCGTGTGTATACTGAACTACGTACGTGCGACATACTCTGACTACTTTTATTGGACTGCCTCGCATTCCAGTTCACGGAACGTACACCTGGTTCCTTTGTCGGGCATCAATCGCGTGGCGTTTCTGGACCTTACAGATGATCGTCCTGATCGTCAATGGGCACGTCGTCAAGCCGCCGAGGCGCAAAATCATATTCTTGACAGTCTCGGCGAGGAATATGGCCTGCGTATCATCCCTGCGCCAACTCGTTCCTTGTACCGCCTAATAATATCTCCCGGTCTACGGCAGTGGGTGCGATCTTGCATCCAGGCGGTCCAGCCCACTCACATCGGAGCGGCCTCGCGAGAACGATCTCAGGTTTGACCTCTGTGTTCGTATCAGGAATGCTCAACGGTATCAACGAATGGGGTAGCGGAGAGGACGTCGTGCATGGTCATGACGAAGCAGTTGCAGTGTTCGCGCTAAGTGGGGACGAGAAACTGTTGTGGCGCCTGAACGAGCTGGATCATGCAGAGACGGTCTCGACAAGCCGCAAGGGTACGGACGCCAAGCGGAAGCTAAATCCCAAGGACGTGGTCGAGGTGTTGAATGAGTTTCCGGGTATATGATCCAGTGGGTGCGTTCCTTGTACCGAACGAGAGCTTTCTTTTTACAATCCCTGACTAGCCATGTCTGTATCTTTTCTTCTGGTGTTGTGTTACAGCGACGATTGCTTAGACAAGTAGAGTGTGTTTTTTGATCATATGCTTCGTACGTCTTTGTAGCTATTCATGCCAATCAATCGGTTTATTAGACCTAGATTTCCGTAGCCTTTAAAAGTTGGAAGGAGCCTCTTTGCTGATTTGAAACTCTGCTTCGTGTTTTACTTCAATTTCAACTGAAGACCGACCTGCTGAGTCGCACCGAGTTCTCTATTTCTGCATCCAACCACGGTGAAGGTGGAAACTTTTGTAGTACAAATAGTACGTGCCACCTTCACCGAAATGTCGATCCTGACATTATTTTAAGTAACGAAATAGTTACGGTGGCACCGGACATGCATGTTGTTCTTCTACTCGACGTCCAAAATGATCAGTGTACCAATATCGAGTGGAAACCATTGAGTATCACACTAGTCGTATCGACGTTGTGAACCGGTTGATTGCGATGCCGGCCGGGCGCACGCTTTCCATGTTCATCTTTGTCCATCAACTCCGCAGGCCCTGGCACGAGGCCGTTAGTATTCTAAATAGGATTCCGCTCCTGGCGTCCTTGGGCTCTCGCGCTGCTGCTGCTACGTCCCCCAGTACTCTCCCCATCTGCAGTACGCTTTCACGTTGGTCAAGCGAGCTCATATGGATTCAGAAAGTGAGTACTCGCTTTTCTCGTCGCCATGGAGAGCAGTGGAATGATGTGTCTATCAGTTGACCGGTTGCATTCTCGAGCGCGATCCCTTCGCAACCAGTTTAACCAGGAGGGCGGGCGCCATATCATCGACGAAGCGACTGCCCTTGCTCGTAAAGCTCTGGAACTTTGCTCACCTGATAACCCTTGCGAGCTCGCTCTCTGACACAGCTTTCAATTTATCTCATGCGTCGGTACGTGCAGTTCGGTGACATGAGGGACATTGAAGAGGGGATCCTTCTCGATCGGGCTGCCTTGCAGCTTCGTCCGACGGGGCACCCTGATCGCTGTATATCTTTGGACAGTCTTGCGAAAGGTCTTTACGTTCGGTATCACCGACTTGGGGCGACAGACGATCTGGATGAAGCTATTGTCCTGGAGCGAGTGTCGTTACTGCTTTGTCCGCCGGGGCACCAGGACCGGTCAACACCTTTGAATAATCTTGGCATGTGTCTCAGAAACCGGTATGAGAAGCTTGGTGCCATGGAGGACTTGGATGCGAGCATTTCGTTTTGTCGGGACTCGCTGGCCCTTTGTCCACAAGGGCACCCTCTCCGCTCATCTTCGTTGAATAGCCTAGCAATTGCACTGAAATGCCGGTACAAGAAGCTTGGTAGGATGGATGATTTGGATCAGGCGATTGTATTGGATCGCGAAGCACTCGATCTTTGTCCACCAGGACACCTGGACCACACAATTTCATCGAGTAACCTTTCGAATGGGCTCTATACACGGTACCTGAAGGTTAGAAATATAAATGATCTGGACGAGGTGATTGTGTTGGATCGAGAATCACTTGATCTTCGTCCACCAGGGCACCCGGGCCGCTCATTTTCATTGAATAACCTTTCGGTTAGTCTCCACTCGCGGTACCGGAAGCTTGGGAAACCAGACGATCTTGAAGAGGCGATTGTGCTTAATAATGAAGCAGTCGAGCTTCGTCCACTAGGTCATCCCCTTCGATCAGGGTCCCTGCAAAATCTTGCAAATCAACTTCGCGATCGTTTCACACGCTCACAACAGTCCCGCGACAATACGGCATTGTTTGACGTGTACACCAAGCTTGCAGATATCGATATCTCCCACTCAGTGTCGTCTGTTGATCTGTCTGCGGCTAAAGCTTGGGTAAGTGCAGCTGAGGATTTCAAGCATCCTACGACAGTCCTCGCATACGAAACTTACTTTCGACTCTTAAGCTTCATCCATCATCTGGCGGTTCTGCCATCACTATCTCGTCATCTGAACATCGTCAAAGAACTTTCGTCGTCGCTCGCATAGGATGCCTTTTCCGCTGTTCTTCGAAGTCAGTCGCTTATGAAAGCTGTCGAGCTTTTGGAGCGAGGCCGGGGTGTATTTCTGAGCCAGCTAGGTCGACTTCGTTCTCCCGTCGACGAAATAATTGAATCCGGACCGGACGGAAAGATTCTTGGAGCCAGGTTCTTGCATCTCACATCAGACATCTGCGAAACTCTGCAAACATCCGGCGCAAATCAGCACGACCGCATTTTTCACTTGAATGTGGAACTACAGAGGGTCGTATCGGACATTCACAGATTACCTGGTTTCTCATATTTCCTCCTACCACCACTCTTCCCGCACCTTCGGAAAGCTGCCATTCATGGTCCTGTCGTGATCGTGAATGCAAGCAGGTACGGTTGTGACGCACTCGTCGTCTTTTTTGATCGGGATGCGGTTCACATTCCGTTGCACGTATCAAGGGATGAAGTCCGTGGCATGACCTCGGAGTTGCATAGGTTGACGAAGCAGACAAAAATCACCGATATGGGCAAGTATTTTGCAGCTGTCATGCGGGAACTCTGGAAGAAGGCTATTTCCTCGATCGTCGATGTCCTCAAGACGAACCATCCGCCTCAGTCACGTATCTGGTGGTGTCCCACTTCTGAATTCTCTCTCATTCCTTTGCATGCTGCGGGCATGTATAGGACGGGTCAGCCCAGGTTTTCTGACTACTACATCTCATCCTACACATCCTCGCTCGCATCGCTCATTCATGCTAGAGAGTGTCAGCCGTCGAACTCTCTGGCTGGAGGGAAGCATTTCGTTGGGATCGGTCAAGCGAAAGCTGCGGGGGAGAGCGAGCTCTATTCAATAGCTGAGGAGCTTACGGCGATCGGAGAACGAGTCGACGGTCGTGCCATGTTCACACGTATGGAGGGGTCGGCATCGTCTATTGTCCGGGTGTTGGAAGTGCTCGAGCAGCCCGAATGGGTTCACCTCGCATGCCACGGTCTACCGAACAAGAAAGAACCTTTCGAGTCTGCCTTTGGTCTTCACGACGGAAAGCTGACGGTGGAGCGTCTCCTTCAATGCGACTTGAAGAAGGCAGAGTTTGCATATCTGTCCGCATGTCATACGACGGTCGGAGACGAAGACTGTTTGGACGAGATGATCCATCTCGCGTCGGCAATGCAGTTTTCAGGGTTCGGTGATTGGGACGATGTGGGCGGTGGACGATGGACAGACGGTCAGGATCACGTCGAAATTTTACGAGAAGATGATTGACGAGTCGGGTCGTCTTGACCATACCCGTGCTGCATACGCGCTACACCAGACGATGAGGGAGTTGCCGGATCTATCGTTCGACCAGCGAATTCTCTACGTGCATTTCGGAGCCTAGTAGTTTGATTACTGTTGATCGTACTAGCTTCCATTTTCGCTGTTCTTGCTCTCCTACGCTCGTCCGTTTTTTGTCACGTAGAATTCCGGGCAGAAGAATTGGTCCGAATGTATTATACCACTCACGTTGACACCGAAAATGAGAGATCCTGCAAACACATCCATTTTACGCCGCGGCTCTGGTGGTGTGCCGGGGTACTTACTTAGGGTCGTCATCACGGCGCTCAACTAGTCTAGCACCTCTTTTCGGTCACGATCTCCAGTATCCTTGGCAGTAGACGCAGACTGATCAAAATAGACAGCACAGATTAGGACGTGGCGTGTGGCTGGGAGGCGAAATCTTCGGTGGCATCGTGCCACGGGAGCGGAAGACACCTTTAGGTCAGGTTGCGTGGATGAGGATAACGTCCAGTGGGTCCTGTCACCGACTCCTGTGGGAACGGGTAATTTCGGCTTCGCTGACGACGCTCCACCAGATGGACGGCGGTCGGGGTAGCGGTAGCCCTCTGATGAGAGCTTTCGCAGGCTTCTGAGCAGAACTGCGTCTTATCTCGTCTCCCTACCTGTCCTTGCGCGTACTGTCCTCAGGCTGAGACCAGGCTTAGCACGAACCCAATCTTCGGAGATGGGTCATTTGGTGAACGCGACAAACAGACTCGACGGCCCGAGAATCTCTCCTTCGGCAAACTGATAATTAGACAGCAAGAAACAGCGCACAATGTGACAAGGTTACACAACAACACCTGATCACGATCGCACCTCACAAGCGCGGCTCGGTCGAAATCATACGACACGCGATCATCTGCGTTCATCATATAGAGAGAGGAAAAGACGTGGGCATGAGACAATGACAGGAGTAGCAGACATAACCATAACTGTGTGGGTACCGACGACTAATAAAAGTCGGAGCCAAAAAAAAAACAAAAAAGACACATGGGGCGGGCGTAACGTGGGACATCAAACGCATCTCCTGAGGAAATAAGAAATGCAAAAGATACACGAGGTCATGACTCGATCGTGAGTTTCAACCAAAAGATACCGCGTGAGGTCACATGGAAGATGAAGCTGTTGCAGAGCGGATGGTAACGGAATGGATGCACGAGGATGCACATAGTGATAATAGGTCATGCATCATGTGTCATGGGTTGTGGATGGGGACAAGGCAAAAAGATGATGCTGAACACGCGCAATGTTGAGCGTGGACAACCTCGTAAATGCATCAGACCCGTCCGGCAGCCAAGATTCGATAGAGCGCGTTCGCTTCTTCGAATCGCGCGTTGCGCAGTGTGAAATGGGCCATCCCGGCCGTGTCCGCATCTAGACCTGCGTCCACAATCGAGAGTCTTAATAGGGAACCATAAAAACGGCAGAGCTACGTACACGCCTGGGATGAGCACAGGATCAACGCCGCCACACGACAGGGTAAACTCACATTCTGGACGCCCTTGGCAAAACGATCGTCGCTGATTAGCCCTTCTCGTTCTTCCTTTTCGGCATTGTCAAGCCACTTGATACTTTCATGAATGAACTGTCCGAGAACCTCGACGCGAACTATATCAGCAATGGTGGTTTTACCCCTGGTAGCAGGGTCAATGATGATAGACGTATCCTGGAGTAAGCGAACGAGAAGGTCAAAGGAAGGCAACGTCGGAGGGAGCTTTGTAAGGGCATCTAGATAAGGATAAGGTCCTTGGGACGTGGCGTTACTGGCGGTTAAGAGCGCCAAAAAAAGCTGATGGGCTAGATTAGGATTATTAGCGACAATGGGTGGCAGGTCCATCGACGTGATCATAGGGGGAGACGTTAGGTTGGGTATCATTGGGGTCAGGGTCTGTCGTAAGTTTGAGAAGGATGTCCGATGACGCTTTTACGACAACACGCACCCGTTGTTCCGTAAGTGTAAGTACCCGGCCACGAGCTGCTAAAAGTAGCTTCATGCCATGAACAATTCGTTCCTTTTTTTCGTCTTCTTCAGGGGTCACAGTCACCTCGGCTGGAGAGGGAGATTTGGAATTAAAGGCCTGGACGGGCGTCGCAGCTCCACCCCGCTGGGAATTAATGACAATCATACCCCTGTTTGATCGATATAGCCCGATTGCTATTCTCAGAACCAGCGTTTCCACTCACGGGTCGGGGGAGCTCATTTCCGCAAAATCCTCTTCATCCAAAAACAGATTTGAGGCTCTTAGTTCGGGGAGAAGCGGAGACCTGGTCAACGTGCTGGGAGAATAGGGACCAATCTAAACAGATATGGTGAGTTCTAGCTGTGGTATTGGCGAACAAGGAGGGATGCACGTCATTTCCATCCCCTTTAAGAATTTTCCAGAGGACCCATACTAGTTGTTCATTCTCACTGAAACCACCTTCAGCGGCAATCTTGATGGCGTAGACTCTCTCCCTAAGGAAGGTAGCATACAGAGCAGACTTGAACGGGTTGAGGGAAATCGGATAAGGAGAGTACATTGAATACAAGATGAATGAAACGAGAATGCGTTGAGCGAGCTGAATCCATAGGAGGGGTGACGTAGTGAATACGAGGGAAGCACAATTGGCGCAGAGTGTACTAACTTCGATGGAAGAATTGAGAAGTGGCAACAACGCGTCAAGAGCCAGCTGGAACCGCGCGGTCGGCTGTACGAGCTGAGAGAAAGCCTGTGCAGCTGTGGAACAAGGAAGGGTATAAGCGCGAACTAGGAGATGTGCAACCGACGCCCGGACAGGGTCCCCTGAACTGATCAGACCAGGAAAAGTTGGAGATAAGAGATTTGGTGTTGGAGAAGACCTTGGAAAGAGCCTTGAGCCGGCCATGGCTGGTGTTCCCGGAGTAACCCTGCTCGCTGTCGGCAACGGCGACGAGGAGGTCATCGTCCATAACCAACATCAAAGTACGATGACCATTACCTTTCCGCCCTTGTTTGTCCTTGTTTGTCTCTTGTGGCAATGAGTGGCTGTGCACAACTCACCCATCTATTTCTGATGGCGCCTAATTTTATCTCCTCCACGCAGAGAATGCACAGGACTGTCCGCAGCCCCTTCTCATACTAACCACCATCTGCGACATGGGCCAGGTAAGACACACCACTGGTTTGCCGCCCTTGATTGACCATCGCACAGCCGCCTCTCATCCAACATTCCTACTTTGTCGCCGCGGCAGCAATCGTACTTGTGCTCGTAGTCCTCAGGTGGGTGCACCATGACGGCATCCCACGACGATCTAACCACTCAGCCACTCAAGGGTCTTCATTTTGAGGAGGCGCAACCGAGCGCTGTCGGATTTCTTCCGGTTGCCCAGCTCTCAGTACCCCTATGACCCGAATGGCCCAAACGACTCCAGTTACGGTGGTGTGCAGCTGTCTCCTCTTCCAGCCGCATATCGTCCAGACCGCAGGATACATGCCGCAGACACCGACGCCTTTGGCCGGCGGGTCGACTGTGCGGGACAGGAGGATGGGAAAGATGTCCTTCCCGCATATGACAACTTGGACAGACCACCCAAATATCTCGAAGCAGGTTGGTCGCATGGCCAACCTGTCGCGGAAATTCAATCAGCAGAAGGGGCACCTCCTAGCTCTAGTAGTAGAGCCCTTGAAAACCGTACGGATCATCCGTACGACGATACCCCTGGAGTGTCAGTCTTCCACGTGACAGAGCCAATACCCCCTCCGCCCACTTATCATGTACCTGTTAGCTGACAAGCCTTGAATCTCCTTCTACCTCTTTTTTTTTCTCGCGGAATTATGTACCAGATTGGACATTTGTACACACCTCCTTTCCACTTACAAAGCGCGTGTATGAGTAAGACGATGGTATTACGTACCGGATGATTACTTTCATCAGGAACGGGAAGAAATTGGCCGTTGAACTACGCTAACCTTTGTTGCCTCTGTGCGCTACTAGCCTATTACTGTAATAATATACGTCTGTCGGTAAAGCACACGATCTGGTTGAGTTCGAGTTCATCGCGATGAAAATAATGCCCTGCGCCTAAGTTAGGTCACCGGCCCGTGTCACTCGAGTGGAATGAATTTGTCAAAACTGAGGGGAAGACACAACTCAAGCCGGCAGTGAGTGGGTACTGGCCAATGACAATATTTCAGCCGCAACTTTATATGGCATCTTGTCTTGGTGTCCCGCGTGCTCAGATCCAGCGGAAGAGTACCCGGAATAAGTCGGACGTCACCAGTGGGCCGCCATCCTCAAATAAATCATGCCCCTTGGTTTTTGTCTCGCGATCCTGGAACGGCTCACCAACGTCTTGCACAAACAAAAAAACTCTGAAGCCGCATCATTATCATTGGCGTGTTTCAAGTGGTGGGAACTGACGCGACCGCATCCGAACCAATTGACGGTCTAACCGACCTTCTTTCTATTGTGAGCTCAAAACGGCAAGTCTAGTATTGGGCGAAGCGGATTCCACGGCTCCGAGACAATTGGGCCGGTCCTCAACGGGATCCTCCCGTCTCCACGTGCAAACACAAAAAGAAAAGAAAAGAAAGGCTGTGCGAGTGAAACGCGCATCGATAACTGATACGACTCGGTGGAGCTGCTCTCGAAATGGTACATACGTCGAGACGGGGGCTGATTTGAGAAACGTCGATGACAAGCTCACCGCAGCGTTGCAGCGCTGGTTTTGCACGTACAATAAGGCAAGGTCATTCGATGCTGACAAGCACCCCTGCCTGCCAGCGTCAGAAACGTCCACCGGCGCACAGGAGCGCGTATATAGGAGCGCCGAGAACGTCGAGGGACCCTAACTTCGCCGTCCTATACGTGTCGCCTTTTCCACCTCGAAAGCGATCAGCTTTTACGACTTCTCTCTGCGATACCTGTCTTTCTCTCTCCATCGCCATGGACAGACTCGAAGACTTCAAATTTGCTCTCGCCTCGCGCCCGGAGCTTGCTGAATTAGAGTCGGGGCAAATTCCAGTCGATGAAGACAACTCTTCGTCGCAGGAGTATAGTTATTGCGTCGTTGCATGATGCATTGCGTCGCAAGTATCATTCCTTGACGAATCGAAGTTAGAGAACTAAACTCTTCAGACAGAATTATTTCTTCAACGTGGCTGATGTTCCCCTCCGCCTCGTCTGCCGTTATTCTCGAGCACCACTTACCTGCAAACGTATTGGCATTCGTTTTTTTATCCCTTATCCCTTCTCGAAAAGTCGTAGGACAATTTTACGGATTTTCCCAAGAACTTTTAGCAGGTCAGCTAGGAGGCATGTCATACTTGATTCGGACGCCATTACTGTAGAATATATTACATACCCGCGCTGCTAAGCGATCATACACCCTTTTTACGCCCGTTGATCGCCTTGACTGTGGTGAAATTCGTCTATGATGCTGTTAGATTGACGGTTCGAGCGACGAGCTTGAAGGAATATAAGTGTGCACGTACTGTAAACGAGCGAGTTCGTCAGAATACGTACATGGCATGGAGTTACCCAAGACCAAGAGCGAGCGGGCGAAGCATCAGGTATGCAAGGTCACGTACATGATTTTAGCGTTTCTTTACTCTTCGAGTTCACTCGTGCCTCTGGCGTGGTAGTTGAGGGTAATGCGGTGGGAAAACTCGTAAGCGTTCTCATGTTTGAATCTAGACAAAGACGAGTGCATACATTGACTCTTGAGTATACGCGTTGGAGTATGCACTTGGAGTCGGGGAGAAGGCAGAGATTTTATCAGTCAGCAGGATGCCACAGACAACGTACCCTTGCAGGATGCTCGTGGCGACCACTAAGCAGTGTGGTTGTTCGTGGATGGGAAGCAACGGTGTTGTCGAGATAGCGGGCATTTCGGAGAGCATCCAAGTGCACGTAAATGCCTCAACGTCGTGACTTGTCATGGGCTCATGGATCTACACGAAACGTGCGCATACGCACGTGCAGATGGGTGGATGAACATGATGATGGGGGCCGGGACCAGGGATGCAAAAGTCATCGCACTCGCATAGTGAATTCCTTCTACATCTAACGTTGAGCACATTTCTGTCGGAGACAATGTCAAACGCCCTCACCATTTTCGACGTGCGAGCTTCCGCGGAGAAGTCGCTCCGGAGTACTCTCTATTCTTTGGCGCACGTGTCTTTCATTCCTTGTTGTTTGTCCACATCCGTGCTAGTCTTCTTGAGTAAATAACTGCTTATAAAAATTTCACGACCATAGATCCGTAACCATGATCCGGACTTCTTTCCAATTGTCGTACGTGGGGGGGAGGGAGCAGCGTTGCTGCATTGGATTCTCGTCCTCATACTTATGAGATGCCGAACTGTCCGGAAAAAGCACGGGCTTGCGGAGATACATCGCCTCGGGTGAATCGTACATGTCTATTGTCTTTCTGCGGCCTGAGAATTGCATTCTTACCCCTGGAATGGTGCTTCGTGAAAATGTGAGACCTGTTCCAGTCCAAAGTGCCCATGGCAGAGTGCCTGCATAGTCCGAGTCAGGCCGGCTTGTTGAGCTGTGGTAAACTGTGCGCAGACATCATACATACGTGACAGACAGGTGGAGGCTTGGTATGAAGGGGATGCACTGCTTTTGGGCGACCTTATTGTGTGGGCGCCTGATCGGTGTGACCTAAAATGGCAGACATAGTATTAGTGGACACGTGCAGCACGCCCGAGAAAAAAAATATAAATATTTCCACCTTGACTTAGACCACTCACCAGTCTCAATGACCTTGACGTGCTCGCCGTGCCGTACCGGTACCTCACCCTATTCCTCATGCAGCCAACTTATCTCGTCGGCTATCTTGGATGACGGTTAATTCCTAGGCAACGCGCTGGGCCAGAATTCTGCCGGGCGTTTGGTCGGCGCTCCCCATCGCATCGTCCTCCTTTTTTGTTTCGCGCAAATGGGGACGCATGTTCCAAATGACGACCGGATCACTCATTCTCACGGGAAAACACCGTGTATGGCACACACAATAACACTCGGTCGACACATTCTGCCATTGCCCGCCGACCGGTTTCATTTGTCCTCTATCCGGTTCATCATACATTTCATTGTGGACGACAATTGGATGTCTCACGAGGTCCGAGCGGCGTATATATACAAGGAAGATTCGACCATCCTCATCATCATCAGACAATCGTCGCCTTCTGCTTTCCAAGCCTCTCTTCTCTGCGATACATCCACTTCTCTCGTCCTTCATAAGAAATGGACCGCTTCTTTGCCTTCACTTTCGCCCTCGCTTCGTCCAGCGCCTGCGGAAAAGCAGACTCGGATGGTTCTCAAATCCCCGTCGACCAGGAAAACCAGTCGATGAGCTACAACTACTGCGTTGTGGCCTGAAGGTGCGCATTCTTTCTTGACCGTTGAGATCTAGTCAGCTGAGCATATGACAGCGCGCGCTTCGCCCCATGCGGTGCCTGCATGCATTACCTCGTCACATCGTCATCATTGCTTTCGTCTGCACACATCTCGGAATTCGTTTTTCGGCCACGTATTATTCATCTTCGTTCACCAAACCTTGTTTTCTTTCGTCGCTAGACGTCGCGTCTTTCGTTGGGTTGTAGGCTATTTATATCGGGGAACATGGCGTAGGGCAGTTCGTCAGGAACTCGTTTGTTTTTTGGGGCCTCGATGGTCGCGACACTATCATTCCTCTTTGTACATACATAAACGGACTCGGCACACACTCCTTGTTGTATAGCTGTGAAACCTGTGCTTTTATCTTCTTGCCACTGTGATCGGAAGCGAAGGTCGAATCAGCACTGGCATACATATATGCCTTGGTCATTGGACGGAAAGTTTATGCGGGCTTCGCGCGTCGCGTTGAATGGTTTACGTATGTTATGGTATATACGTACCTGGCACTAACTTATCGCGATTTATTGATATGAATGAGAAAGTAATCATTGGCATCGTTTGGAGGATTTGCAAATGCGTCAGATTGGACCAACGTCCAAGCGTCCATCAACCATTTAGTACGTCCTATAAATCCCTCACGCCCAGGCTACACCGTTCTTACATGGTTGCTAGAGCTCCGACAGAGATTGCCTCGCACATGTGAACAAAAGAACGACAAATATCGGAGAAAATATAGTATGAACGATGTAATGATACAGGACAACACGATCGAAGAGGAATATTTCCGCAGACCCTAGGCTCGCTCGCCGAATTTCTCGACAAAGATAATTATATTAGAAAAAAAAGACGTTCCATGGTTCAACGGCTTGCTTATCTTGTTCCACGGGACGATGCATTCCGTGTATTTGTAGGACGAGTCATTATAGTCCCGAGGTATGTCTGCCCGAGTCTGGTTAACCACACGAGCTGGACGAAGTAACGGGGGAAAGGGAAAAGAAGCGATCCATTGTTGTACATGACCTGGTGACGATCGACGCACCACTCGGATTCATAAGGGGTAGTGTCTACTCCAGAAAACAACCAGCAAGCCTGACATAAACTAGAACGTACGCTATCGGTGCGTGATTTCGGTACGCCAGGAAAGACGCACCTGTAGTTCTTGATGCCAAATGCCCACGTATCGTAGCTGCCAACGCTCATAACCCAAGAATGAGGCACGACCGCGGGGTTCCCTCGGTGCTGAAGCGACTGATCTGACGTTCCAGAGACGAAGAAACATATGAGAGACCTCTTCACGTCCTTCTTCCATCTTCTACTCGGATCGTGAAGGATAACGGAGGACCAACTCGGCGCCA
This sequence comes from Austroboletus niveus, assembly GCA_038090255.1. Classification (NCBI taxonomy): domain Eukaryota; kingdom Fungi; phylum Basidiomycota; class Agaricomycetes; order Boletales; family Boletaceae; genus Austroboletus; species Austroboletus niveus. The sequence continues at coordinate 422 of JBBPMJ010000795.1, read as the reverse complement.
CGCATGCTCGACCCGTCCGCAGATGTACACGTGCCAAACACACCCAGCTACCGTCGCGAGCGTATCGTTCGCAGACGTAGCTTAGAGTAGCGAGTGTATATAGCGCGCTCGTAAACTAGGCACATGGTGCTGAGGAAAGGGTGTGGGCGAACCGGAGGTTTTCGGTGCGAAGCTGGCTCGAGCTGGAGGGTGAGCGTCGCAGCCGTGGGGTGGGGTGGGCACCGAACGGCGAAGCTAGCCTTCGAAAGACGTCGAGAGGGATAGCGTCGGATGAGAATGCAATGGATTAAACGTCGCGCGATAGGGAGCAGTGAGCGGGGTGAAAAGGCAAAGCACCGAGTTACGAGATGGACTATGTACCGAGATAAAGTGAGCAGAGAAAGAAGAGGAAAAACGCTGTCTCAAGCATAGACTAAATCCTT
>JBBPMJ010000794.1:0-14107 GCA_038090255.1 Austroboletus niveus | reverse complement strand
GGCCCTAAGTACATTGTATTAGTAGTTTTTCTTTGTATAATGTTTTCTTTTCTTTTCTAATGTGATTTGATCAATTGGAAATGAGACAGAGTAAAACGGAGAAAAGGAAATATAGCGGAGTTTTTGTACGGAGTTTTTGTCGAAACTACTAAATGGAGGAAACTGAGACGGAGAGAAATCTATGTAAGCGGAGGAAAACAGAATCAAGGTATATGGGGACCAGGCTTATCTGGATACCAGAGATGGAACTCTGCGACAAGTTCTGATGCATGATCTAATTCTGTCGCAAGTAACCAGGAGGTTTCTTCATCGGTACCTTCATAGCCGGACCAACGGACTAGGTAGAGTATCTTGCAAGTCTTTCGCCGACAGTCTATCTTGGAGTCGAGGATCTCGGAGATCTCGTACTCAGGTTTGCTGTCAACCTCAACCAGAGGGGGCAGAGGTTGGACGCAATTGGGGATACTATTGGGGACCAAAGGTTCAAGTTGCGAGACATGGAAGACCAGGTGAATGGACTTCATTGAGTCGGGGAGGCGGAGCATGAAGGGGACAGAGCCAGCTTGCGTGATGATTGGATACAGATATAAATTCTTCTCGGAGAGCTTTTTAGATGAACGAGTTGAATGAAAATACTTTGCTTTGACGAAGACCAGATCTCTGACTTTAAAGTCAGGGGCCAGAGATCATTTCACATCAGCAGGTCCTTGGTATCGCTTCTGTGCTGTGGCTATTTCTTCATGAAGGAATTCATGGAGGGAGTCGAGGTCGACCGAGTATTCTCTAGCATGAGCGGAGGTGAGATCGCGTTCAGGGTGGACGAAGATGTTGGGGTGGTAACCCTTGTTAGCAAAGAATGGAGAGACGCCAGTAGTTGCGTTCGGAGCATTGTTGTAGGTGAACTCTGCAAGGGGCAGGAGTTCAGCCCAGTTGTCCTGCTGATAGTTGCAATAAACGTGGAGGTACTGTTCCAGCGTCTGGTTCATCCACTCAGTCTGTCCGTCACCCTCGGGGTGGTACCCAGAGGTAAAGTGAAGGTGAATATCAAGCGCTTTGCCAAGAGAATGGAAGAAATGAGATATGAACTCGGAACCTCGGTCGGAGGTGATATGGGATGGTACTCCGTGCTTCGAGAACACATGGAGTAAGAATAGCTTGGCCAACTCCAGGAAAGTCACCTTGTTGTCCATTGGGATGAAGATGCATTGTTTGGATAGGTGATCCATGATGATGAGGATGGCGGTGTGACCGGAGGAGCCTGGGAGTTGCTCAATGAAATCCATAGATATGGAATTCCATGGCTTCTCGGGGATTGGGAGCTGTTTAAGAAGCCCGTAGGGCTTGTGCCTTGAAACTTTCATGCGAGCGCAGGTGGTACAAGAGGATACGTACTCTTTGACGAAGGTACGGATGCCTGGCCAGGTGTATTCGCAGCGGATTAGTTCCAGAGTGCGGTTTTGACCGAAATGACTGGAGAGGGGATGATCATGCTTGAAGCAGAGAATGCGGAGACAGAGGTCATCAATGTTGGGCACATACATGTGGCCATCGAGATGGAGGTAACCATCTGCATCTACAGTCCAGCGAGAAGTGGAGGGAGTGTTGGGAACGGAGTCGGAAGATGGGTCGGGAGGTCCAGTCATGTGGATCGCGGCAAGAGGGTCGGATGGGAGGGCGGAGAGGATATCACTGTGGAGTTTCTCGAGGTCGAAGAGCGTACTTGCATGGAGGATGGGGAATGCAAGGTACGTAACTCATAGGGACACAGCGAGTTGCTCTTGGGTGAAAACGGGGCGGAAATTGTGCGGATTGACTTGAGCGTAGTCCTTATCCCCCTCTTTGGGATAGACATCCCAGCGTCTAGTGAGGGCATTGGGTTTAGCGCCAAGTTGGCCAGGGCGGAAACAGATGATCATGTTGAATTAGGAGAGGAACTCCGACCAGCAGGCTTGCTGGCAGGTCGGGAGTTTAGTGGTGGCAAAGTACTCTAGGTTTTTATGGTCGGTGACCACATCAACCGGAGTCGCAGAGCCTTCGAGGTAATGCCGCCAGGTGCGGAATGCTTTGTGGATAGCTAATAACTCCTTGTCGTGGGTGTCGTAGTTGAGCTCCGGAGAGGTCAACATCCGAGAGTAGTAGGCAACAGGATGGACTTCCGCATCGGGGCACTTCATGGAAAGAATACCCGCGATAGCGTAGTCGGAGGCATTGGTTTCTACAATAATTGGAGCATCAGGAGCCCAATGCATAAGAATAGGAGCAGAAGTGAAAGCAGTTTTCAGCGCCTGGAAAGTGGAGCGGCAGGCATCCGTGAATTGCCAAGGGACACCCTTACGGGTGAGGCGAGTAAGCGGAACGACAATTTCGGAGTAATTGTGGATAAACCATCTATAGAAATTAGCAAATCCGAGGAAGGATTGGACGTCCTTGACCTTCCGAGGTTCAGGCCAGTCGAGGATCAACTGGACCTTATCCGGGGACATGGTGAGGCCAGACGGAGACATCCGATAACCTAGGTATTCTGTGGAGTCCGTATGGAACTCGCACTTCTCAGGTTTTGCGTAAAGACTGTGTTTGTGGAGATGGTGGAGAACTTCCTTAACATGCTCCTTATGGGAGGCCATGTCTTCGGAGAAGATGAGAATGTCGTCAAGGTACACAATGACGCTAACATCCAAAAGATCAGCAAAGACAGTGTTAATGAATCACTGGAACGCCACCGGGGCGTTCGTAAGACCGAACGGCATGACAAGCCATTTGTAGGAACCATACTGCATGCGGAAGGCAGTTTTCCATTCATCGCCTTCAGCGATACGGACCAGATGGTATGCATGCCGGAGGTCGATTTTGAAGTACACCTTGGTGCAGCTTGGGGCATCGAGGAGGTCGGAGATATGGGGAAGTGGGTAGCAGTCTTTCTTGGTGATCTTGTTGAGTCCTCGAAAATCGATGCAAAGGTGGAGAGAACCATCCTTCTTGCGGACGAAGAGGACCGGAGCAGCATGTGCAGAGGAGGTGGGTTGAATAAATTCTATGGAGAGATGCTTGTCTAGGAAAGTGCAGAGAGACTCAAGTTCGGAAGGGGAGAGAGAGTAGGTGGTGCCGAGCGGAGGAGAGGTACCTTCTTCGAGATCGATCTTGAGATCGTGTTCATGGTGAGGGGGCAGAGTATCTGCCTGTCGTTTGCTAAACACATTGGAGAACTCGTGATATCCCGATGGAACATCAGAGAGATTAATCTGTTCGGGAGGTTCAGTAGCTGCGGCATGGAGATCACCTTCTCTTGGTCGAATGTGCATGCTGAACTGCACAGAGCCTTGTAGGCGACAGGCCAGCACAAATGCGGGAGCATTGATGAGAGCGATGGGCAGAGCCTTGCAGTTGGAGAAATGCGGCGGATCTGGAGAGAGGACAACTGGAGGCGGAGATGCCTTAGGAGTCGGGGGCGAGTTCGGAAGTGCAGGACAGGGCTGTGGAATAGAATGGAAAGAGATACTGCTTGTGACCCAGTCAATCAATGGATTGTAGCGGGTAAGCCAGTTGTGTCCAAGGACCAAAGCGCAGGAGCCATCCAGCAGGGTGACATAGAACGTCGTCGGGGTGATATCACCAGTTTCGAAGAGGACAGAGAGGTCGATAGCTTGAGTGATGGTGGAATTTGATGTGCCATCGAAGAGACAGAGCATAAGCAGAGGGACAGTATAGGTGGAAAGATTGTTCTTATTCACAAAAGTGGTGTCTATGAAACAGTCGGAGGAACCAGAGTCTACTAACATGGGGAAAGGACGGAGATCATACGATACAAGAGAGACGGAGGGCATAAGAGATCGGGGATCTGAGAGAGCGGACGCATTGAGATGGAGCTCCTTGGTTGCACATTCAAAGTCAATGCAACCATCCGGCTGTGCAGAGCCACGGAGGTCACACTCCATTTTTTTGCCTTGGAGGAGGCTTCCGGTTTAGCTTCCGAAGTTGTCTTGGCAGCATGTGCTTTGGATGCCTTTGACGTCGATTGTGGGCAATCCTTAGCTACGTGGCTGCCTTGACTGCAGAACATGCATAGCTTGTTGTCGAAGCAGCGTTTGCATTTGGCAGCAGTCAGCTTGCCATCTTTGCCAAGCTTTGAAGAGAGGTCGGGCTTAGAAGGAGAGTTGGAGGTACCAGAGGTACCAGGAGCAGGGGAAGTGGTGGCGGACTTGCCCTTGGAGCTGTTGCTCTTTGAGCTGCCGGACTTGTTGTCAGACTTGGTATTGGATTTGGTGTCGGAGGACTTGTTGCCGGATGGCTTCTGCTGATGGTTAATCTCGGACTTACGCTCCCAGTAACGCACGTCGATTAATTGCGCGAGGTGACGGAGTGCAGTGAGCGTTGCGGGCTTGCCGACGTGGGAGATTTCGTCCTTGATCCTGTCCGGGAGGCTGTTGTAGAAATGGTGACAGAGGGCACCTTCTCCATAGCCGCGGACTTGCGAAGCGATCCTATTGAACTCCACAATGTACTTGTTGATACACTGTGTGTCCTTCATTGTGAGGTTGTTGAGCTGGTGCTCAGCATCTCCGATGGGGTTGTGAGGACCAAAATTGGTCTGCAACTCGAGTATGAAGTCCCTGTAATGATCCATCCAGCGAGGACAGAATTGAGGGTCCTCCGTGTCGAGAAGGTCAGGTTCGAACCATTTTAGGGCCATGCCCTTGAGGTAAGACTGCGCAAATGTGACTTTGGCGCGGTCCATCCTAAAGGCCCTAGGCCAGTCTTGAAAGTTCAGCTCGCACTGAACCAGGAACGTATGGAGTTTCCAAGGCTCCGTGCCGTCGAACTGGTCAGGCTCGCGAACCTTGGTCCGCTGGCTTCCGGACTCAGCAGGACGGTGATTGGCACGCGACAATCTGCAGATGGCGTCAGCCAAATTGGTGAGTGCGTCCTGCAGGACCGGAACATTTTCGTCTTTGTCTTTGTCACTGTCGTGTCCGTCGCCAGGGTCGGGGTCATTTCTGGGTCCTGGGGGACCACTGGCGGGATAGTCATCGTCATCATCATCTGGCAGGTTGAATTCGTCCAGGTTAAACCCGTCGGAATTGTGGTCTGACGGTTCGTCGTCATGTGGAGGAGGAGGACAACAACAACGCCGTGGTGTGTTGAACCCATCAGGTAGAGGCTGTTCGGTGTGGGAGCTGTCTGTTTCGTCGCCTTCGTCGATGACTTCTTCGATGTGGGTGCCTGGGGTTGGAGACCTCAGTTGGCATGGTGCCTGCGATGCAGAAGCGAAAGTCCGACGGGTGGAGAAACTGCGGAACTCGTCGACGACAGCTGGTCCGCAACGTGAACTGGCGAAAAACGATAATGGATGGTATAGTGGGGGAGCGGTCGAAGCGCGCTCGTTGTCAGAGGCCTGGTGCATCCACGATCGGGATCGCGTTTGCATGGTATGTGTGGCCATGGGTGATTGTCGATTGTTGGAGGGAAGGGATGAGAACTCGGACAAGCATGAGTTCGAATATACTGTTAAGTGTGCGAACTCTGGAGCGCCGGAGTTGGTTGAAGGGGGTAGGGACTTTGGCTTCACCTTATGTGGTGTGCCCTTGTCCAGTTCCATTGTCCCTGATTTATGAGGGGAGTGGAGCGGAGGTACGGAGTGACCAGGGGTCAGAGGAGAGTCGTCAAGACTCAAGTGAGAGAACTCGTTGATGAGCTCAATGATGGAGGAGAGAGCAGAGGACAGAACTAAGTTGATATTCAAACTGAGGGGCTAAGACATATTACAGCAGGTTTATGTACGGAGGTCAAAGTCCGAATGTAGTAAAGTCAGGGTCAGAGTGACGGAGGAAACAGAGTACCGCTGCTGTGCCAGTCAGTCGCACAGCCGGAGCTGTGCGCCTTACCCTGAGCACTGCAGTGATGGAATGGAGACTAACTACGAAGAGAACAAAGGGAAACGTAACATAACGTACATGAACGCAAGAAGTAAAGCGGACACGGAGTAGTGGAGGACATATGGAGTGGAAGAGTGGAGATGATATACACGGAGGAGCGGAGGGGACTTAGCGAGAATTTGGGATATGACAGGTTCTGCAAAAGACCAGTGAACGCCCGAGGAAGCTGTCAGCTAAGCAAGAGCCAAATGTATCTTCACCCCTACTGGGTGTTACAGCCTCTGTTCTGTCCGGGGAACATGCAATCAAATGACAGATGAATCAGGTTACTAGCGGTCAAGTAGCTCAATCCTCCCAAGAGCGAAAAATATCGATCCTTAACAGGGACAATTGTTCTTGGATGGAGACCGTAAAGCCTTGGTCCCCTCAATGAATCAAGCAAATCGCGAACATTACCCCTGATGATCAACTTGAAAGTCATCTTCGAGCATTTGTTCATGACTCCCGATGTTCCAAGGTTGATGCTGAGCTAATCGCACACCTCTGGAATGCATCCCATGACACTGCAGAGTTTATGCTTCTCAAACTCTCACAGAAACCATGTTATGTCAATAAGAAGCCCTTGCCAAACATGTTTGAAATTGAAACGCTCATTGCTATGCCTAGCGGTGAAACAGTGCCAGTAACAGCCCTCATAGACTCCGGCTGTATGGCATCGGCAATCGATCGACGCTTTGTCGAGAAACACCAGCTACTGCAGGAGGCCTTACCAAGGCCTATACCAGTCTACAATGCAGACGGAATGAAGAACGAAGGTGGATCAATAACCCACTTCGTCAATCTAGAGATCAAGATTGACAATCACACCTCTCAGATCCTCTTCTCTGTCATGACACTATCATCACAGGCCATGTTCCTTGGCTTCGACTGGCTACAACAATATAACCCTTGCATTGATTGACTGGCAAAGCAAAACCATGATGTTCCCTGAGACTCACTTGCTGTGGCAGTATGATGAGCTCGAATCTGACGATCAACTATTCCAAGTCAAAAACAAATACATCGCCACACTGGCAACCGACCTTGCCGCTGCCGCCAACAAGAGCAAGCAAGACAGTTCCTTTGAACAAGTGATCCCTAGTCACTATCATGAATTCAAGGACGTCTTTGCAAAAGAAAACTTCGACGAGCTGCCCCTTTGCAGACAATGGGACCATGCTGTCAAGTTAAAACCAGGCGATCACAAGGTTGACTGCAAAACCTACCCCCTGTCTCTCAAGGAACAGGAGGAACTGGATGCATTCCTTGAGGAAAACTTGTTGACTGGAAGGATTCACCCCTCCAAGTCTCCATTCGCATCCCCCTTCTTCTTCATCAAGAAAAAGGATGGCAAACTCTGTTCCGTACAGGACTACTGATGTCTCAATGATGTCACCATCAAAAACCAGTATCCTCTCCTGCTCATTGAGGAGATCATGCAGAAGTTATGCAAAGCAAAGTACTTCTCAAAGATGGACATCCGTTGGGGTTACAACAACATACGGATGAAGGAAGGAGACGAATGGAAGGCTGCCTTTAGGATGAACTGAGGACTCTTCGAGCCCTTGGTTATGTTCTTCGGACTTACCAACAGTCCGGTGACCTTTCAGACAATGATGAACCATCTACTTTGCGACCTCATCAATCACGAGGTGGTCATTATATATATGGACGACATACTCGTCTTCACCAAGGACCTTGACGAACACCGTCGTGTCATCAAGAAGGTACTCGAAATCCTCTGAACCAACAAACTCCCACTCAAGCATACCAAGTGCGAGTTTGAAACCACCACGACAGAATACTTAGGTTTGATCGTCTCCAACGGTCACATCACCACAGATCCAACCAAGGTTGATGCTGTTCGCACCTGGCCTGTCCCGACGACTTGGACAGCAGTGCGGTCATTCCTAGGATTCCTGAACTTCTTCAGGCGGTTCATAAAGGATTTCGCGGCCATCGCTCAACCACTCAACAATCTCACAAGCGAGAAGACTGAATTTGTCTGGACCAAAGAGTGCCAATGGGCATTCAACACTCTTTATGATACCCTTATTAACACCCCCATCCTCGCTCTCACCACTGACTTCAATTCTTTCTGCATCGAAACTGACGGTTCCAGCATTGGTATTGGAGTCATACTTTCACAGCTCCACCAAGGCAAGTGGCATCCTGTTGCTTACCTCTCCCATTCCCTCCTACCGGCGGAACAAAACTACCATGCCACCGATCTCGAGTTCACCATGATCATTGAAGCTGTCACCTCATGGCGACATTTCCTCCTCGACGCTCACGTCCTGTTCGAGATTCTGACTGATCATTGAAATCTCACATACTACTCCATGCCTCAGGATCTCTCCCGACAACAGGCACGGTGGAACCAAATAATGCAAGAGTTCCACTATACCATCGCCCATCATGCAGGAAAAACCAATCCCACGGACCCTCTGTCCCGGAGGTTAGATTTTGAAGAGGGAGTACAACACAACAATAAAGGCATCACTGTTTTTCCGCAACTTGCGGATTTTCCCCACATTTGTTTACAGCAGAATCATATATCGCTGGCTATGGAGAACGCAGTGATATCCAACGCAGGATATGAATCCATGGATGTAATTATAAATAACATTATCACTTCTCCTTTTTCTTCTTTCACAAATGCTATTGATATGAGAACACTAGCGGCAATGCGTGTAGCCGATGATGTCATGGACATAGACTCACAGATACGAGTACGACAGCATCTCAAGGATGCTAAAGTCACGCACGCGTTAGTGCAATCCCATCCTCATTTCTCTATTCGCAATAATCTTATTTTCTTTAAAGACTCTTTATATGTACCAAAGGATGAATCCTTACAGACTCTTATACTTAAACATTTCCATGACTCACCCCTCGCAGGACACCCTGGAGTATGAGCCATGACGAGGAAACTCCAGGCCACATACTGCTGGCCTACATCGACCAAGGATATCAAAGCCTATATCCGCGGATGCAATCCCTGCCAAATGAATAAGGCGCAGACACAAGCAAAGCACATGCCACTACACTCACATGCCATCCCTATGGCACCTTGGCAACACATCTCGCTAGATCTCATCACGCCACTACTGCAATCTAAAGGCCGAGATTCTATTTTGGTCATTGTCGATTGTTTCTCCAAAATGATCCGACTTTTCTCCATCAACTCTACCATCACCTCTCGCGGAATAGCCACCCTTCTCTGCAATGAGATATTCAAACTCCACAGCATCCTGCAAAAGGTCATATCGGATCGAGGACTGCAGTTCGTATTGGGCTTCATGCTCGAGCTATACAAGTTCCTCGGAATACAGGCAAACCCATCCATGGCCTTCCATCCTCAGACTGACAGACAAACAGAACAGTATAATGCTTGGGTCAAACAGTACCTACGGATCTATGTTGACCACAGACAATCCGACTGGGCCGACTGGCTCCCCATGGCAGAATTCACACATAACAATACGCTGCGGTCCACCATCCAGCAAACCCCATTCATGTTGAACTATGGTCACAAACCTTGGACAGGACAAGGATGACAATGGTTGTTGCACAATGAGTCAGCCGATGAGTTCGTGCAACAAATGGTCAAACTATGGCAAACAGCAGAGAAGTCACTCCACCTAGCAGCCAACGACATGAAGAAGTTCTATGATTGAAAAACACATGAGGCACCAGAGTACCAACCAGGTGATCTAGTGTTACTCGAGGCTTCACACATTCGCACCAACAGACCTGCGAAGAAGCTCGATCAAAAACACTTTGGACCCTTCAAGGTTGTTGCCAAGGTTGGCGTTGCCTCCTACAAATTGGACTTACCCCATGGCTGGAAAGTGATTCACCCAGTCTTCCATGAATCCTTACTCCATCCGTACCACACCCCCTCGCATGCTTCTCAAATCACCCCACCTCCACCAGTGCCCGATCTCGTCGACGACCTTCCTGAACAGGAAGTCGAAGAAGTTATCAACTCACACTCACGAGGAGAGAAGTTTGCTTATCTGGTACATTGGAAAGGATTCCCAGTCAAAGAAGATGAGTGGATTCACCTGGACGACCTCCCTCACACACAGAATGCCATCAAGTGATTCCATTGCAAACATCCCACAGCACCTCGTCCCACTCAGAAACTCTGCCTCCGACCTATGGATACATCCACCCCCGGTCTGGTCTTACTGCCACACAAACCCATTTGCCACTGTCCATCCTGTACAGGTACACCTACCTTTGAGGACCCCAGATTCTTAGAGTTCCATCGCCGATACAAATGCCTCAACAACTCGCTCTTCGAAATACCGCCGATCAACGCGGACATTGATCCTTAGAGAGGGGATTATGTCAGGATATTTAATTTCACTTATATTTTTCGCCTTCATGCGACGCTTACCTATGCTCCCACGTGACTTCATAACTCATTCCATATCACGTGGTGACAGTCATTCGATGACATTCCTTTCCTTTCCATGAATGCTTACGTGTATACCTCAGATGCTGCTACGCCTGCCCTACATAGTGGTCTGTGCACCCGATTGCATGTATATAAGGCGGGGTATCATTATAGGATACCCCCATCTTTGGTTTATTCATTGTTTTACCAAGCAACCTAAAGGGCAATCTAAGGGCCTTTCTAGAAGTCCTGATAATACTTAAGCTTTTTAAATCTGCTTTTGAGTACTTTTTTGACTTCAAATTGACGCTGGACTTTGGACGTCCTTGAATGAACAAGCGATGTCTTTGAATGAACAAGCGATGAGCTAAATTATTTCTTTAGTATTCATTTGCTCATAAATGTGCATAACAGAGTGGGTGTACAACGGAGGTATACGATAGCATAGTAGAACAGATTGTACCATACAAGTGCATATATGCACATATCTGAGCAGGCATGCAATAAATTGCTATGAACATAATGAGCAGAAGTGGGCATAAATGAGTAAAGAGATTCTACACATATAAGAGCATAGATCTGCTCAAGTGAGCTGATTTTTCATGTTAGAGGGGGGCAGAATTATGCAGATCATAGCAGATGACCAAAGCTAGGCTACAAGTGCCCAGGAACGAGCGGATCACACGGACACACACTGAAACAGATGCTAACAGTAACGAGCATATTTTTTTTCTGATATCAGTCTCATATCCTGTGCTAGTGTGTATATAAATGTGTATATAGTATTACTCATCTCCTCACAGATGAAGACAGACAGAAACATAAGATCTCATAGTAAATTTTCACAGGGGTTCAACCATGTTAGCAATACTGTCAATGAAGATACAGGCATGTGGAGAGTGAAACCAGCCATCACAGTGGCAAGACAGCCAAAGATGGTTGTCATCAATATTGGGTCTATTTTTCATGCAGCCCATCTTATTCTGGTATATGCTGAATCCCCAGGCATACCTTTCGAAGGTATTCATTCTCAAAAGTGATATGATCATTTTCACCTATTTTACATCAATAAATTTGCTGACCACCACTTGTTTTCAATGGCTTTCTGAAAATAGCACTGCTATCTTCTACATTCCACCCCTTTTCATTGCCTGCAGTTAGTGCCCCTGTACAGATTCTTTGTCATGAGTGTCACAAATTTAATTATTCCTTGTTATCTACAAATACTCATACTTAGATAATGATTTCTTATGACTTTTGATTACTTCATACTCTGGGTAGCTTGTGTCAGTAGGTACTGAATATTGTTTTTGAGCTTTTGTAACTTTTTGTGCTTAACTACTTTTCAAGAGGTTAAAAGGCATGAAAAGCTGGAAAAGTAGTATGTAAATTTACTGATGCTAGCTAAACTACCCTGCATCTCACAGCTCTAGTCTTGTTAATTTCCTACTACTACTATATAGTATACTAGTATCAAGTCTGTAAAGTATAAGTTGACTGCTCTCTAACCCAGGCTGAAAGTTTGTGCTCAGAGAACTCGGATGAGGGCTAGTAAGTTGTTACAAGCGAGTGCTCTACCTCCTTGTCATTCCCAAATGATCCAAGTGAAGAGCTTCCCTGGAAATGCTACTGGAGTCTATTCCCTGAGGACTTCACCCCTCTGGGCCATATGAACATTTCTATTATTGATGAGCCATGTGATTTGACTTTCCCTTCCTACTTAGATTGACTTCATGCATTTGTACCTATGCAGCAAGGTCTAGCTCTCCTCATATCTCTGCTACTACATAGCAAGGTCTAGCTCTCCTCATACCTCTGCTACTATGCAGCAAGGAACCCTGACTATCTGCCCAACATTTCATATGGATACAGGAATGTCCCTCAGGATGAGGATTCTGATGAAGAAGATCAAAGAGAACACCAAAGAGTAGAAAACGTCTCTGGCATCCTCAGGAGGAATCAACCACACTTCTATCCTGATCCTCTTCCCAATCAAAACCCCTCCAACATGGCATAATTGAAAGCAAGACTCCCAGAAGAGTTCTCTAAAGAAGCCTCTGATGCCAAATACTGGATCAGAGCCATGGATGCATACTTCATAATGAACAAGGACAAGTACAATGATTTAAAGAAGATCTACACCACCCTCAACAGGATGTCAAAAGAGTGAGGAAAGCAGTTCACTGAAGCTACATATGAAAACTTCAATAGTGGCACTGTTACCTCTGACAAAGCCACTTGGTTGGAGTTCAAGAAAGAGATCTTCTCAGACAAACAAAGTGCCACAGATTACAGGAGAAAGCTTCATCAAATCACAATGAAAGGAAAGAGTCTCAAGTCCCTTAATAAATACAACACCGACTTCTGACTTCTCATATCCAAATTGAGGATTGTAGATCAAAATGCCCTGATTGAATGTTACATGAAAGGGTTAGATCTGCAATGTCTGCACTCAGCCTAGGAGTGGGCATGTGAAGCTCCAAGAAGAAAAAAACATCAGAGTCTATGTTTATGGGGAGAACAGCTGAAGAAATAGCAAGCATCATTTCCAATGCATCACAATGCAAGGTTTTCAGTGAGAGCAACATGGCAAAGAGCACCCTGGCAAAACTTGGCCACCACATTCTGCAAGATCATAGGCCCATGCTCACATGGTACCACAACACTCTGGTAGAAATGATCTACATGCTAGTGGGCCCCACCACACTCCCCCCAGCATCTATGGAAATGTTCTATGCCATGGTGAACCTCCTACACACTGAGTTCATTGCTGACATGGAAGATCCCCTGGCACCAGAAGACCTGTGGGAAAATAGGTTCACCAATATGGAAAACAAAATCTTTACCCAGAGTGCAGCAATCAAAAAGTACACACAGCTGACAGCAACACTATGCAACAAGATAGAGATCATCACCACCCACCCATTCCTTCTCCTTCCTAGCCAACTTTCTCCACCCATTACCATGCAACACCCTGCAGGTGCTGGCACAGCCCACAACTATGCCAGAGCAGCAAAGACAGGCCACAATGCCCTCCACACCAACATCCTTGCCCAAAGCAAAGCCATGACTTACCAAATTACTGTCAGCTCCTCCAATGTTGAAATCAAGAACCTGATCCCAAAACAGCTAGTTGCCAAAGCCAGTATGGTGATTGAAAATGCCAGGAAAACTGGAACAGAGGTCCCAACTAGCATGGAGTTCACCAGTGCCTAGGTCCTCGATACACTTTGAAATGGCCAACCAGGAGGGGGTGACATGGCTAAGAGCAGCTGAAAACAGACAAGCATTCATTCAAAGCTTTGACACAGATGCCACAGTAATCAAAAAGAAATACAAGACAGTAGCAGAATTCATACCCATCTCACTTGACCCAGACATAGATGTATCCATCTGCACAATAGAGACAAACTCCCACTTAAGCCTCAGCAGCATTTGAGCCACCTCATAGATCAAACCACCCTCAAACTGCCACCCCAACCAAAGAGTAGCCCATTTCATGGTCAACATAGCCATCAAGCAAGACCTAGTCATTGAAGGCAAGTGCATCACAGCCCACAAACAACTTCCAGAGTCATGGCACTGCTACAAATGCCAATCACTCACAATGATGCATATCTCATCACAATGCAAGGCTATCCATGACATGTATGGCACCTGTGGAATGAACCACTGCACCTCAGAGTGCCAGTGTTGGAAGCAGGTTTCTCTGACACCCAGGTTATCCAGGGGCACAGCGTACAGCGAGAAAGATATCAAGAGACTGAGTGAGGAAATACTCACTCTTTGT
>JBBPMJ010000793.1:0-14114 GCA_038090255.1 Austroboletus niveus | reverse complement strand
AGTACAACGCACCCACCAGGGAACCGTGGACATTCGTTCACCAGAGTCTGGATGTATAAGTTATCCCAGGATTTGAAGAGCTTCTTTCTTGACATCGAGGAACTGTTATGGGGCTCCATATACCCCCAGATCTTGGACCCAGACCGCACGGTGACATATGTGCAGAGACCACTTGTATCATGATGAGGATATGTCAGAAAGCCCCTCTGTGTCATCAGATCCCATCCCCGAAGTCGTTCAGAGTCTCCCAATACGGCTTGAATCCCCAAAAATCGTTTTCCTGAGTCTGGCCCTTTCTTCGGAAGATACGTCTCGTTCATTATCGCTGACCTTGCATTAATATTATCTGATATAGGTCTGAGTTTATATTAATAGTCAGAGCGAGCATTTCGTTTTAGATCTGTATACCCACCTTATGAACATGGGAACGTCGGGCTGAAGATTGGGAAGGTCAAGGAGATTGAGGCACTCCTTGGCCTCTGCCGACAGCTCAACAAATTGCTGAAGCGTCATAAAGCGGTGAATCTGGCTGACATCGCCTTTATCACCTCTTGCCTGCTCCCTGCTTCGTGCCATCGCATCTTCACATAAAGAAAGTATCATATATCAGTCACTTTCTTATTGGAATATAGAATGCGCACCTTGAACGTTCACCGTTTGGGAGACCGTAGGTCGATACATACGAATCGAGTCGACATCAAACGGTACTGGTGCTGGCTCCCATCCTCGCACCAACACAGCACATCCTTTGCTCAATGCGTGTTCTATCTTCCACGGGAAGGTGGCCATCAGACCAGAGTCAGATTGGTCGTATTGTAATTCTACAACCATGGGCCGGTTTGCATCCAACGCGTACTCCTTCGCACATGGAAGTCCCGCCATGTGCTTCACAGTGTTTGCGTCCTGTCCGGAAATCAATACAATTTGTTCACTCGTCGAAGGAAAGGTTCAAACCAAAGAGGAAAACCAGGGTAAAATCGTAATAGCCTGCAGGTGGTCCCATGAAATGGTTTGCGACTCCGGTGGTTTCCGAATATCATCGACAAGACGCAGAAAGTTCGATGATGATGCTGCCTCAGAGTAAATAATTGATGGACGACTAAAAGAACCTGGAATCACATACATTTCGCTTTCTTTGTGTCCGGTTTTCCTATATCTTTCTTTATTTCAGGCATGACTGTTTCTTCTTGCGAAATCACTTTTCGCTTCCGCTTTCCTTTCTCTTTCGTTTCCTTCTACGAGCGATATTACGCTATTGTGACCTTTAAAACCAATAAAACAGACACACCTCTGGCAGCGTCGGTTGTGCTTTCTCCGGCTTACCATGCCTGGTATTCGCATTGGCAGTTTTGGGCTTCTAGGATTTCATGTTAGTGTCGTATTGCTCACTGTTATAATACTCACACTGGGTAATATCACTTTCTGTGTCGCATTCTCCTTTTTGCCACTAGCTTTCTACAGGATCATTAGGTTCATCGTGTCCATGACTAGACTTCGCACTTACCGTTTCATTCCTTTCCACAATAAGCACGGTGGGTTTCCCTGTCGTCTTCAAGGACATTCCATCGATGCTGGACGTCAGACGTCTGTATATCTCTTTTTGGATCCCGTCCTTCGATTGCACCATGAGTCGGCATTCCTCGATGGCGCTTCGATACTTTGATTCGTCGGCTACGAATTGCAACCCCACCCTCGGACACGGTGCAGCGATCAGGACGTCATCGTCTACCCGTACCTCCAATGCGCTCAAAGGATCCCATTCCCTCCATTGATGATCCGTAAAAATCCAGATGCGGGGGTCATCTATGCAAAGATCTCCGGGACGTTGTCCGGTATTTGGCGTCTTTGATATAGCATCATATCCTCGAACAATTCGTGGCACGAGAGGAAAGCAGTCTTCGGGAACGGCTGGACGAAAGGTGGTGGACATATGGGGTTCGGATAAGCCTGTGTATGTATGAAACTGCCGATTTATATACAATGCTGCACGTGACAATATGACGTTATGGTTCATTGGCCCACAGATTCCCCGCATTGTTCTCCACTCTCAAAAAAATGAAACATCACTTTGGTTATTGTTCCATAAGCTGTACATCGACCTGATCACGCATTGTTCCTTGCTGTGAATGGGCTATTATAGTGCCGAACAACCACAATAATCACAGCCGGTGCGTTTCGTTGTTGCTATGTAATGCGCCCCCGGAGTGTAGTATTCAGGGGGCGGTCATGCTCCTGCACGTCTATCTTCATCGTTTCAGAGGTAATTGATGGGGCCTTCGGATAGTAGATAAGAATTAAACTGATGAAATATTCTTGCCCCTGAGTCACATAATAGCTCATAGTAGCATATAGCATGCACAAAATATCAGGACGAACAAAATATATGTGTTTTGTGCACACGAACGAGTGAAAGGAGGTTAATTAATCGTCAAGTGGTCAGTATCACAAAGAGAAAGAATGTATGTACTATATAATGTATGGGTTTCGTACATCTGTCAACCATTGTTTGAACACCATGGCAAAGGTATCACCTAAGGTACGCATCGTCGTTCCAAAAAGCATAAGCCATATGCTTGTGTTCAAGGAACGCTCTACCTCGCTCACAAAGTATTGTGGCTCCTCCATCCCTGACGGATCAAGTCGAATACCGATGTCCATTCGACAGAACACGCAGATAGATGGTTTCCCACCATGTTCCCGAGTTTCGCGCAATACGAGGTCCCTCCATGTCTCCAGAGCATACGAATAAAATTCCTGCTTCCCCTGTTCTCGTATATGATCCGTCCCATATTGAGGGTTGAGAATTTTGGGAATGAGATCACCAAAGCTTGGAGGCATTTCGGACGCCGCACATAGGTCCCTATACAAACTGTTTGGAATATGATCTAAAAATAAAAATAAAGGCTCATACCGGATTTCCTTCATTGTAATAAACGTGTCCACAGGTGTTCCCAGCCAATCTTTGCCCATCTTCCTTGTGTGCATGACAGCAATGATCTTGCCACCGACGATGAAAACCCTCCATTCCCCCATTTTCGAGAGACTGGGGATATATTCCTGGGCCATCCAAAACGTATTCTTGCTGCTTCTGGAATGCAGATAGTTCCACGTTCGGTGTCTTGATTTATCGCTGGGCAGAATGACATGATCACCGCATTCGCTGTGGCTCCGCTTGAGAACTATGTTGTTTGGAATGTCCTGATTGTCCTTCAGCAGATACGTGAGGGGAGCAAAACGACGTCGTGTTTGAGCAATTATATGCAAGTCGCGTATTGTACTCCACTTCGTCGCTGACGCTTTAGTTAGCTTGATCGGAGGCCAGAATTGCGTTTGAGCCGACAGTAGTGTTATGTGCGCCTCGAATGTCGCCAAAGTATCTTCATTGAAGCCATACTCGTTTTTTGGATTGCTTTGGATGACACGTTACCAGCTTATTTTTTTTTTCTCTTTGTGAGAAACACTTACTTTATGTCAGTTGCGTAGTCGATACCTCCCATGATGCAATCCATCGATGCGAGCTTCTCCCATACGCTGGGATAGTTCGTCGGGTTCAACAGAGTATCCCGAAATTCGACCCATGGCATAAACTCTACATCAAACGCAGATCCGTTTTCGTACTCGTCGAAGGTGAGTAACAACCATATCTAGGACATCTTCAAAGATTACCCTCGAGAATAAACAAGTTGGAACGTACCCATTCTGTTATTAGAACTTTAGTCGCAGTCTTGGTTTCCGAAAGACGGTAGATACATCCACGAAGGTGTGCGATCTTCTCATATGACGACCGGCTAATTTCCCGCTTCACCCAAGCGATGTCCTCCATTGCGTCCGTCCTCTTCATCTCCCTAGTCGGATCTGGAACAAAGAGAATTCGGAACGTCCGTTGTTCGGATTCTTCAATTGGATACCAGTCCTCCGAATGCGTCTTTTGCAGCATTGACCGTCCTAAAAACCGCGGTGGTAAAGCTGATGTCGATCTCGAGTCACTGGATGTAGAGGTGACTGATAGACAAGATCGTGAGACCCTTCCACTATGCGACGTCAAGATGGACGTGTAGTGAGAGTCTCCGCTGGGGGTA
This sequence comes from Austroboletus niveus, assembly GCA_038090255.1. Lineage (NCBI taxonomy): Eukaryota > Fungi > Basidiomycota > Agaricomycetes > Boletales > Boletaceae > Austroboletus > Austroboletus niveus. Next base: position 10,035 of record JBBPMJ010000793.1, on the reverse strand, counting down.
CCAGCAGAAGTCGATGCCTCGAGGAACGTATCTACTTCCATTTCTTCATCCGGATTGGCGCCCAGTATGTCTTCGATGACGACATTACTTGTTATATACAATGTCAGTGATGCACCCAAGGACAAATATAGAAACTTACTTCCTTGAGCATAACTCGCTTTTTACCATTGAGATGTCATTCGTGTGTAGTGGGGCGAGATTTAATCGTGCGAGCTCCTGGTCGGCCTGTTCGAGAGTGATCTCGTCGATTATCGCATGGATGATTTCGTTCCTTGTCGGTGTCCGAGTAGGTATGGTGTTCCACTGGTTATTTCCGGGGCATTCAGCACTACAGTCAGGATGCAAGCGCATGTTTCGTGCATGGCGTTTACAAGCTCCACCCTCCCGTAGCCACAAGACGTGGGATTTTCCTTTGCACCCACAGTCGTGCAGACATACTTCATATCCCTGCATAATACGACGCATTGAAGTTAAATCGTTGCTATCCATAGTGTAATAGGAAGGAAGAGGAGTGTGATGAGGATGAGGGAAGTGCACGACACAGTGAGGGAAATATGCTGTTGAATAAGCGCATATAATACGTTTTTGATTCAAACTCAGTAATTGTCTGCGGTACGTTCCGTTTACAACGTGGACTCCAAAGCGGTGGTGGTGGATTCCACCAAGCATATATTACATAATCAATTTGTGGACAGCCGAAGCTTTGGCATATAAAATAGACCCGTCTTCTTACAGCTCCACAACTCTTCTCCCCACCATCATGTCTGTAAACGCCACTCTCTATTATCCGCACTACCCACCCACCGAGACGGCGTTGACAGTTCTTCTCAACACGCAGCGATCGACCATCGTGCAAGATTCCGAGCCCGACTACATCGAAGTTTCTATAAAGGACAAAGTCGTCCTTGTTCTTCCCATCACCTATACCATTCATCTCCGTCGTTTCATTTGGCGTGAAGATGTTTTCCGTCTCATACTCAACCACTCGGCCGAGCTTCGCCTCCCCTGGGACGTCGAAGCGAACATATCCATGTTGCTTTCCTATATGAACATGGTGTTCCAGCAAATGGTAAGGGAGGGAAAAGGCAACGATCCATCACCCCACTATCGGTGCAAGGCATTCGATCACTACTTGGTGATCGAAAACAAAGTTGGTAGACACGAAGCACACCTTGTAAGGGAATGGCGTCGACGCGAGGACACCACACTGGAAAGCTTCAGTGTCGAGGACTGCGGTATGTTTTTACTTTTTTATGATTCATCGTGTCGGTAATGGTCTGAGTGACTGAAACTGATTTAGATTGGGAATCATACGAACAAAAGTTCGGTGGTATCTGGACTGGATCGCGTCTCAATTACGACATTGATGAAATGAAAAGCGACAAGGTCAAATTCGCGAAGAAGCTCCTTATGTTGTTTTCAAAGTTCTATGATCCGCTTGTCCCAACCGACATGGACTGTAAGTACTGCATTATCTGATACTTATATTTGTTAATCACGCACGTTAGTTGGGTACCACCTGAACGAGCTCGACTTTGAACCTCCAGCAGAACAAACGACAAATATAGTCGATGCGAGCCAGAATAATAACGTGACGAGTGAAAGCGCAGAGATTGCCAATCAAAGAGAAAAGGAGAAGCAGAAAAGAAAGGTAGGGGATATGGGCGAGAAAGGAAGCAAGAATAAGGGGCCGGAGATAGTGAATGAGAAGGGTCCTAAAAAGAGAAAGCCTGCTGTGGAAAAAGGAAAGGGAAGGGCGGACAAGGACGATGTGGCTGATCAGCCAAATTCCAAACCACAAATCCGTAGGAAGCCTGCAGGTCCGGGGCCAATGGCGTCATCCTCCAAACGCCTATTCCGTTCTCGCTCTCACATTAGTGACTCTGATTAAAGCTGTCACCTTCCTTTTTAACTATCGTTTTTTGTATTTCCTCCCTACTTACAAAATTAGAATACATGTCTGTGTGTGTAAAGGTTGAATGTTTGCTGGCATCAACGTAAACATCGTTTCGTACCTAAAAATAGGCTTAGGGGTATCCGACACCTGTTTAGGGGTTTCGAACACCTGTTCGGGGGTGTCGAACATCTGTTCGGAGGTGTCAAAAACTTGTCCGGTGTGTCGAACACATGTTCGCGAGTGCCGAACACCTGTTCGGCATGTTTTCAAACCTGTTCGTGAGTGCAGAAAATGTGCTCCACGGTGTAGAGGACTTGTTCAGGATGTTGAACACCTGTTCGGGGGTGTCAGATACATGTTCGCGAATGTCGAACACATGTTCGGCGTGTTGCAAACCCGTTCTTCAGTGCGAAACATGTGTCCCACGATGTCGAGGACTTGTTCCGGGTGTCGAACACCTGTTCGAGGGTGTTGAACGTCTGTTTGGGGGTGTCAGATACTTGTTCGGTGTGTCAAACACATGTTTGGCGTGTTGCAAATCTGTTCGTGAGTGTGAAACATGTGATCCACGGTGTCGAGGACCTGTTCAGGGTGTTGAACACCTGTTCGGAGGTATCAAACATCTGTTTGGGGGTGTCAGATACCTGTTCGGAGGTGTCGAACATCTGTTTGGGGGTGTCAGATACCTGTTTGGTGTGTCGAACACATGTTCGCGAGTGTCGAACACCTGTTTGGTGTGTCGAACACATGTTCGCGAGTGTCGAACACCTGTTCGGCGTGTTGCAAATCTGTTCGTGAGTGTGAAACATGTGATCCACGGTGTCGAGGACCTGTTCGGGGTGTTGAACATATGTTCTAGGGTATTGAACATCTGTTTGGAGGTGTTGAACATCTGTTTCGGAGTGTCCGATACCTGTTCGGTATGTCGAACACATGTTCGCGAGTGTCGAACACCTGTTCGGCATGTTGAAAACCTGTTCGTGAGTGTGGAACATGTGATCCATGGTGTAGAGGACCTTTTCGGAGTGTTTAACATCTGTTCTAGAGTGTTTGACATCTGTTCTAGAGTGTTGAACATCTGTTCTAAGGTGTCGAACACCTGTTCGGAGGCGTCGAACATCTGTTCGGGGCATTGAAAACATGTTCACGAGTGTCAAATATGTATTTGGTGGTGTCAAACAACCTGTTCAAGGTCGTTGAATGTATTTGGTTATCATGCTGAACACGTGTTTCATTTTCTAATGGACTGCGTATTACCGTAATACCCCGTTCGAAGTGGAAAGTCCAATTTAGTAACAATGGTAAACAATCCCACACATACGGAGTGTTAAATTGTGAACAATGCGTGGTCAAAAGCTTGTGGATGTGGGTCGCTTCCACTATTAACCCTAATATGGTAATGTGATATGGGGCGGAACGTGGCAGTGACACTAAGGGTATATAAACCCTGCCTTTTTTGATCAAACACATTTTCGCTCCCCGTCATGTCCGACTACTACTGGCAACCTACCACCGTCAATGAAGATCAGATAGATCTCATTATTCAAGTACGATACACGGCGCATCCAAGCAATGAAAACTACTTCCAAGTGAAGGCCACAAATACATACCAAGAGGCGAAACGGAGTCCGGAGGCAACTAAACATCGCACCCTCCTCCCAACCGCATACTTCGACCTCTTCATCCAGTTCCTTTTCCGCTTCAATCTCACAATCGCCCTCTGGAATTCATTCAATGCCAGCACGTCTCCGAAAATCCGCAAACGCCTCCCATTCCTTACTCGCATCATGTGCCACCTCGACAACGTCATAGAAAGCCTTTTGCGCCCGTCTCTCAGCATACCAAAATCGACCATCAAAAACTGGCGATCAAAAAATTTCGAAGAATACCTCGTCACCGAGTTTCTCTTAGGCCGCCATGACCATCAAGCATGCTCTGAATTTCGTACCAAGACTGGGTGGAATCTCGAACGGATTCCGTTTTCTTCACTTGGTACGTTTCCTAATCATCTAAATATATCTCCCACTGACAATTTTAGACTGGGCGGAATACATCAAGCAACGCATTCATCCAAGGCTTCACGGCCGCGAGTTCGACTACGACGTCCGTAAGCTCACAAAGCCACAGTTGAAAGATCTTTGGACGTTATTAGAGGAACATTACCGACGGCCGATCAATCACCACTGGGGTGCGTACTTCCATTTTATTTTCAGCATATTTACATTTACGTCCATTAGTTTCTAAGTGGCTTCCAAATGTGCCGACTCAGACCTTGACCGAAGGTTCACAGGCTCAGGAGCAAACCGAATTACCCGCCGCACAGATCACACCTCAGGAGGATATCGGTATAAAAGATCCTGCACCGATCGAGACTGGAATATCTCAAGACCAGTCCGATCGTAATGTTGAATCGGAAGACGAATCAAACAGTTCCAGTGACTCACCTCCGAAAACCAACATCATTGGTAGTCCGCAAGCAGCACATACCCCATCCCATGATGCTACCGACACTTCTGAAAGTGACAGCAGCACCTCCGACGACGACGATTCAACGGAAAACAATGGGAATGAGGATGCAGAAAAAAGAGACGTCGAGCCACGCAATGATCAGATGGTTGTGGAACGCCAAGTGTCCAGCACCGTTGACATGTCGCAAAATCGTGCAACTCCCGACCAAGCCCCCGTCGTGTTGCAAGGTAAGTGCAGAGTCCCATATCATACCCCACACAATTTACCTTCATTTTCAGAGGCCATGGCGATCCAAAAAAGTGCGACAAAGAGAAAGGCGATTGACGACGAAGCCGGGACATCTAAAAAGCGATCCCGTACATCCACGCCTGCCGCTGTGGTGTCCTCCAATGTACTTACCGGTTTCAATCCGGAATTTGCTGTATTGCCATCCTGTGAGTAGAATACGAGTTTTGTATGACCCGAAATCGAATAGCGTGTTGTTTTTACCAAAAGCAATCGATGCGTTGTTAACAAATGTGACACAAATGGTGATCGACATTCCCGGTATGATGATCCATAATGCCCAATTTGAGAGATCTCACATTGTATAGATCCCCAAGACAATACAGAACTTTCTTTTGAATGCCCTCCAGTTTTGTCTGGTTTAGAATCGACGCATGTTTCTCCGAATATATTGCAATCAACGCCGGATACTCCCATGGACACGGAATTCAACATTCACAAACCTGGAGAACTCTTGCAGACCAGTACACCCAAGGATAGTGTTACCGATGCTTGTAACGACATTCCTACTGTCGGAGACCCATCAGAGATGAATATACCTCTGGGTAAACCTGTGAAAAGAGGCCGAGGAAGACCCAAGAATAGTAAAAAGGCAGCAAAAAGAAAGGCGAAGCAAGAAGTCAAGGTTACTGAATACATCCATACACAGGTTGTTCCGGATTCATCAAACACCTCAGAGATTTCCACTGTTCGCGTATTCATAACCCCTAAACAACATCTTCCACTTTTCGAACGCCCGATTGAGTCAACCGATACCAATACTCCAGACGCACCAACTGCACGTGGTTCTAATGTCGTACAAGATGCGAACTCAGCATCCGAAACACTGCTTTTTATCACACATGAACTACACGATCTGGCACAATCGTGCCAAAATGATCACAACAACTCCGAACATGTTGTTCAAAAGGTAGGTGATCAACGAAGTCAATTATATATATATATTAACTATGTATAGGCAGTACAACTACTTTCTGATCTGAAAAAGGAACATCGGAAAGACAAAGGTACTGTTTTAACGTCTGCCATTTCTGATTTGAAAAGCAGGGCTCCGGAATTTGTGAGCATGATACCGTCTATGACTATTTGGTAGCTACATTGACATATAGGAAATGTTTCAACTTGATGTGACACACATTGGAGGATATCTTGGAAAATTGAAAGATACAGGAAAGACTGTAAGCAAGGATACGAAAAAAGGATTTATACTTCTTGCCAGAGCATGTGGTTTGGTTGATCACCAAAAATAACATATGTACTTATGTACTACAAATACCACTCTTTTCCGCTTTTGTGACACATGGAACACTGATAATGTATGTATATCTTCTTCGCCTGTAACATGATCTCCTTTGTTATACTATTTTTCCACGTCATATCTATGTCCTTCTTTTTACTTTCCAATGCTTCATGGAAGCATGTCCAAAATGGCTTCGTTGTGTTACCATTTCCAACAACACCATTAGTCTTGCCACGCATAGTTGGAATGCATAACAATTGTATGAAATCCTTCTCCAGATAAAGCTCTGTTTGTCTTCCCTTTAGGACAATAGCCTCCTGCATCTTGTTGTTGCCACTTGGAAGAGCTCTAAGGCAATGTGTATGGAACCAGGCATTACACCCATGGCAATATCGCTGCTCTTCTTTGTCAGGATTGTATGCTTTTTTGCATGAAAGACAAGCATAAAATGGATCCTGTACTGAATCAGAAACATGGTAATCAACAATCGTTTAGATTGACCTTTAACTTCTCCTTTTTTTTGTCTCTGGAGATCGTCCAACGTGTGTACAAGTCGGACGGTCGTACACAAGCGCCAGTAATGTCTCTCTCTTCAAAGCGTGTGATCTCTACTGGTGCTGTTGGTCATGATCACGTATGTTATTCGATGTAAAAGAACAAATGAATGGTACGAACACATTATGTTTTCAGGTCGAATGATATCTAAATGGTCAGATAGTACCAGCTCCCATTTCCCCAAGTTGACGGTGATTCTGAGCGATCATTAGCATATATTCTAAAATAGACATTATATAATGAGATGAACATACTCAGGGCTAGATATGTCTTCCTTTCTGTAGAACCAAAGGATGCTAATCCATGATGTCTATACAATGTATCATATTTTTATTTCTGAATTTATACATAATAACAAGAAAAAAAGAATTAGTACACACATGAGCATTTTCGATTTTCTGCACTCGAATGTCTTGTATGACACCGTACCATATTGTGCCATCATTTCCACTTACTGCAATGCTGTTTAGATCGATATTGATAAGCTCACAGCTCATCAAACCTCTCCATATACACATACCAATCATTCCTTTTAAAGGTATGTTGCATGTCATCAGGAATGGAACTGTTTCCTTCAAGGATGTCTTCGCCTGCATTCATCAGGTTGATCACTGTTTTTATTAGCTTTCTTCTGTGATGTTCATTAGTAAATATTTACCTTGAATAGATTTGCTAGGAGTGAACGTATCAAAAACTTGCTTTGCTGGTATTTTTGTCGACATGAATATCTAATGTGGAGCGAGTGCGGCCAACAATTAAAGAACAATCAGATTTGCTTTTAAATGATTTTTTCCGGCATTGAATCTAACTACAAGAAGCACAGAACCCGAAATAGATTTATAATAACAGACCAGTGAGAATTTAATAATAAAACCCTGAATTACGTGCATGGCAGAAGATCTATATAGGGTTAAAACATTTGGGCAGTGCTGTAGAGTAATATAAGACGACTGTAGCACATTGAATTATATTCATCCACCATGCCACCTTGCACACGCTCTAAATCGAATCAGGTCAAACCTGGTGCAAATATCGCTTCTCACACTCACATCAATATATCTTCCTCGTCTTCATCGTCCTCATTATCTGAATCCTACAATACTATATTGAAATCGTTGAACATGAATAAATGTACTGAATCGCTTGATCTTTCCTCATCAGATTCCAATTCTTCAAATATCGAAGAGGAGTTACAGATCGCTTTTCAAAATTGTCAAATTACCTTGAACAATATCAAAACCAACCATCCACAATCCTTGTCAGAGTCAAATGACGAAGATATGAGTGATGTCTATGAACGATGCCAGAAAATACTGAAGAAGCTCGATGTGATATCTCATCCTACAAATGACTCTGGAGATAATTATGTCGATGAATATTCAAAAAGATCTCCTCCTTCACCCCCTCCTTTTCCACCTCTATCATCACATTCACATTCTACACAAAATGGCAATGGTCCTTCCATACAACATGTTATCAGTATGCAGTTCATTTTTATTCTATAGTTTCTTTTCTGAAATTCAATAGTGTGTGCAATGGCTCGGCCTACGATATGGGCTATGGCATACCAGAACTTGACTACGCTAAGACATCAAACCTGGATTGATGCCTCAGTCCTCAACATGTATCTATTGAATCTGTGGTACTCTGTCTCTGGTCACACACATGTTCGATATATCGACTTCTTCTCTGCCATGCCCTCCATCTCAATGGGAACACATGACCTACCCGATGCTCAAGAAATACAAACCTTCCAGCAGCGCCATTTACATCATATCCTTCCTGAACAACCCTCTACTCCACTCGGCTTTATAGTAATGGCCTCAAATCACTTTTTTGTCGTAGTCTTTGACTATGATCTTAAAGTGGCCCATGTGCTTGGACGTCGTATATCTGGAATTGTCACAAACAATCCTAGCCCCTACTATGATGAGCACTTGGATGACTGGACCTGTTGGAATGGACCCTTCTATTGGACTCGAATTGCACATCTGCATGATTATGAAAACATAGATCCAGATCTTGTGGATGTTCAGGTAAAAGTGTTAATATCTCTCAGCATTTCTTTTTAGCTTTAACCACATTCATTCAGGTACTAAACTGGACACAAAATGGCTATGACTGTGGACCTATTGCATGTTTTGTGATGAAATCACTTATGCATACTGGTCTTTATGATACCAACGATATTCCTTCCATTCCTTCCATTCCATGTGGCCACCAACTTCGCCTTCATATGCTTACAAGCATAAAAGAGGCTTGTCGAAGATGCTGGGACAACTATCGATATCTCTCATCTACTCACATTCCTCCTGGCGACATATGGCTACAATGGGATGATACAGCAGCTATCAGCAATACCTCTCTAGATCAAATGGAACAAGATACTTTAGGAGAACATGAATCCATCATTCGTGATCTCAATGTGGTCACAGCAAATTGTGTTGCATGTCAACAACTGCATATATCACAGAGACATTCCATTGATCATCCCTCTTCTGATTCTGATGTTCCACACAATCCATCTGATGCAGACATGACCCTGGCTCTGAACAACAATGTCAAGTCTGAACGTCTGCGCAATCTGCTTCGACGTTTTCCCTATGTAAACAGAGCAAGGGCCAGAGATACTCTTCCACCCTCTGCTGTTCGTGGACATCATGATGATACAGCTTCCACGGAGAAGAATAGGGTTCATATTCAGAGTCGCAAGCATGTCAAAGATTGGACAAGTGGATATTTGTTTCGCTTTTCCCGCCCCACTCCACCTGTTTATCTTCCGCCATACAAGGGTTGTCGTTGGAGAGCATTTAACAGGTTATATGATGACTATGAAGAAGGCCCAATCTTGGAGAGTCTTCAACAGAATCACAACAATTATGAATTTGTAGAAGAGCCATACTATCTTCCTGGAATATGGACATCATTTCGGGATTATGGCTATCGTCTTCTCCCTTCCTTTGATCAAATGTTTTATCTGGATTCTCCTGTTCGCTTGATGGACCACATTGCTCCTGTGGGCACAACAGATGACTATCAGCCCTCTCAACAGATAAATGCCTATGTCACTGGTAAGACTCATGTGTTTCATATATTTTATTTTATTGTTCACATTTGTTTTAAAAGGAAAATACTCTCTTCAGCATCAAGCTTCCTCTGAAAACACATCATCCCAGATTCATATAAATGATGTTATCATCATGAGTGCTGCAGAGATGAACAAGACTAGTGCAGTATCATCTGATACTCTCATCAACACCTTTGTCGGTGGACGCTACTCTGATGGTCGACATATCTGTGTCAATCTTGAACTGGATCATGTCCCACTTACTCTGGAAGACTTGGATGTCATGGTTGACATTGATAGCATCATCTGGGTTACTGCTGCACCTCATTTCAGGACTCCACTTTCTATCTATCTAGGCCCTGTCATGCAGGAAAAGGCACCCATGAACAAAAACAACCATGTATATGTCGATATTCTGATTCCCCAATCAGAAGAGAATGCCAATGCAATAGGAAGCCGTTCAGAGTGGCTTACTATCCCATTTCCACTTTCAGGCATTCCCAACACCATCTTTGGAATACT
>JBBPMJ010000792.1:0-14119 GCA_038090255.1 Austroboletus niveus | reverse complement strand
TTCCCTATTTAATAACTCGCTCATGGCAGGAGTTGAACTCCTGACCTCCTATATAAGGAAAACCCCTATCAGCACAAGGCTACTGGGACTTAGTCATTCTTCAACATGACTTATTACATGACTGCTTACATCAGCAGTCTAGACCACAAGTCACATAACTTGTCACATGTTCAAGGGCTAGACTCTTATCTCTTATCTATGATGTCATGATGACATCACATCTCATGTTTCACATGATACATGCTTTTTTACTTCTTTCTCTCACAGACATGCTTCTTTATGACTCATGCATTCTTATCAGCCAATCATGTATTTTCTTCTTATCATGGTACAATGTCTCTTTATGGTATTTACACAAACATGTACATACAGTAGAATAGTATATAAACCCCCAGACTTTGAGGCTGGAGTCCCCAGCTTTGAAGTCTTGGAGATTTCCTTACAAGCTTATTACTTTAAAAGACCAAAGGGTTATTCACTCTCATCTCTTGCTTCATCTTTATGAGTTGTTTCACTACTTCAAAGCTACCTCAGCACCGACAACGGTCTCTGCTGTACGATGATGATTCCTACTCTTTATTTTACTCTTAGCCAGACTCTTTCAGTAAAAAGGGCCCCAAGATGATGATGCACAAGAAGAGACCACCACATCCCTTCATCAGATTTCATTCCTCTGTTTGACAGTGAGCACTCAGGCTCCTGTTGCCTAACTAGTGGAGGAAAATGGGGGTTAGCCGTACCCTGGAGTAAATACCTAAGGGACAGGACATGTTTTCACACTCACTAGGAGTGACCCACGATCAGTCAGGTGACCTTGTGCAAGTCTGCTGTGTGAGCTTGGCTCCAGTAGGATTGGTTGGATTAGGAGACAGGCAGACACCGAAGTAGCATCGGTGCATGAGGCTTCATTAGAAGTCCATTTTGAAAAAGAACGACAGAAGCCCTGTTCTAGCAGGCACCCATGACTCATGGCATAGCTATGGCCAAGGAGATGATGCATGAACAGGAGGCAGTGGCCCCTGTATCACCCAGACCACTAAGGAGAGTCTCAGCGAGCGAAGACCTCAAGGTGTACTTCCAAGAAACCTCCATTGAGCAGGTTATAGACACTCAGAAGGAGGGAAGCTTCCATAATGCAGAAGAAGATCCTTTTGCAGTCAAAGAACCACAGTCCCCAAAGGACTACATTGCAAGCAACATCGCTTCAGTCCATCTGGAGTTATCTTATTTGATCAACAAGTTGTCTGCCATGTTGACCATGGTGGCTCAGTTGAAACAGATGATTGCTGAGCAGACCAAAACAATCAAAGAACTGCAGGCAGCTGAGGAAGCTGATACTGCAGCACTTAGAGATGCTGTGTGAAACATCGCACGTGCACATGACAGAATCATGACGGCAGAGCAGTACGCTCTTGCCATGTCACAAGAAATGATTGCTTCTTGATCTAATCCAAAGGTGGTAGTTGAAGAAGAACCCACAGAGTTGGCAAAAGAAGCCACTCCTGTTTTAGAAAAGAAGACAGAGGAAGCATTCCCTGCACCAACATGATGGGCAGACAAACCTGTTTCAATCAAGGAAAAAGAAGTGTCTCCAGCAGTAGCCGAGATGTAGGAAGAGCCTCTAGAGATATCTGAGGCCAAAGAGGAAAAGAAGTTTACCCTCACATTCATTAGTCACAGGCTTGGCATGGGCCAATACACAGAAGCGGTCCCACAAATGAGTTCACCGCTCAGGAAGTCAGCATTAATAAAAGACCATGGTCTTGCAGTCAGAAGCAAGAACCGCCAGGTGGAAGCAGGGCCTTCCATTCCAAAAGAAATCATCAGTGGGCCAAGACCCCTGAGACCCCTTATGACGAGGCCTAGTGCTTCAAACTTGAAAAAGAAGTCAGCCACATGCTTTGCATGTGGAAAGCAAGGCCATTTGGCAAAAGACTGTAGATCACCCAAGCCCAAGTGTAGGGTTTGCAGTTGGCAAGGCACCCATAAGACAGGTTGCCCTTTTGAATCAGCAATGGCTGGAGAACCAAGTCACAGTGTGGCCCCACCTAAAACCATTCAGGGAAGAGGGGCTGTTCAGACAAAACCTGAAACATGCCCATGCTGTAAAGTTATCTGGCAAAGGAAGCCAGGACATATTTGCAAGTGTCCACAGTGTGGCACTATCAATTCATTGAAGGCATGACAGTTTGTTGATGTCTTAGATTGGGAAGAGAATGACAGAAACATCGAGATCCCAGGAGATGAGATCGACGATAAACTTCTACCAGGAGTTGGAAGATCTGAGAAAGGTAAAGCCTGCAGGTCTTGCCACTTCTACTTCAGGCATAGTAACACATGTTCTTTCAAGTTGAAAGCAAGGATCAATGAGATTGATCCAAAATCACTCAATTGTTCCCTTAATATATGCAGAAGATGACTAGCTCATCCTTAGGATAGTTACAAAGATGTATTTAATCCCAAGGAATCCCCCGCTGAAGGTGACAGGGTTAAGGGTGGTGGGCTAGCCGAAAGCCACTGGATTAACTTAATTCAGAATGAAGGTTACAAAGTTCTCGATGAGAATCCAGTAATCCTTGAAACTGGTTCTCTACCTAAAAATGGTATTAACATGCAGGAAATTGCTTGCATGTGAATTGAAGAAGAAGCTTTGGACTTTCCTGAAGAGATCTTTGTGTGGACAGTTCACCAAAGAAAAGATATTAAAATGAACGTCTCCATTGGCTTGACACTGAAATCTCTCCATTCAGTTAAAGCTCTGCTTGACAGCAGGGCTAACTGGCTTTTTATTGACAAAGCATGGGTTGTGAGACATGGAATCCCCATGAAGAAACTCATACACCCTATTCCAGTATTTAATGTTGATGGAATCAAGAACTCCACCAGGAATATCACCCATTCTGTGAATTTGGTCATAGAATTTGATGGTCACAGGGAAATGATGATGGCAGAAGTTACCAATCTGGAAGGAACCACCCTGGTTATTGGGTACAACTGGCTCCTGTGTCACAATCCTGAGATTGATTGGCAGAAAGGCAGTGTTAAGATGACATGCTGCCCTAGAAGCTGTTATCTATTACAAGACCACACTATCCACATCTGTGATGCAGCAGAAGAAGATGATGAACAAGAGGAAGCATGGGAAGGATACTATGTCTGTGCTGCTCTAGAAGAGCCACCCAAACCTTCTGAAAAACTCCTAAAGGAGCTCATACCTGAATGCTACCATAAATGGCTAAAGATCTTCTCAAAGGAAGAATCTGAGCAGATGCCCATAAGAAAACCTTGGGATCACGCAGTGGATCTAAAAGAAACATTCCAACCCAAGAAGGGAAGGATCATACCCCTGTCTGTGACAGAACAAGAAGAAGTATTGGCATTCATTGACGACCAACTAAGAAAGGGTTACATATGCCCTTCTAAGTTCTCACAAATGTTGCCAGTGTTCTTCATTCCTAAAAAGGATGGATGAAAGAGGATGGTACAGGATTACTGTTACTTCAATGAACACACAATAAAGAATAACTATCTACTACCATTGATTGGTCAGCTGATAGACAAACTAAAAGGGGCTAAGTTATTTATCAAGATGGATCTCTGCTGGGGATACAATAATATATGCATCAAGGATGGTAATGAATGGAAAGCAGTCTTCATCTGCTTCCGCAGCATCTTTGAACCCTTAGTCATGTACTTCGGGTTATGCAACTCCCCAGCTACATTCCAAGCAATGATGAACGAGCTACATATTTGCTGATATGGAAGATGTCTGTGTGGTCTACATAGATGACCTATTGATATTTACAAAAACAGACTCCTGGGAAGAGCATGAGAAGATTGTACAAAAAGTTCTGGCTTGCCTTGAGGAAAATAACCTATATATAAAACCAGAAAAATGTACATTCTTTGCTGAAGAAGTAGAATTCCTAGGCATGATTGTAGGAAAAGATGGAGTTCACATGGACGAATCCAAAGTCAAAGTAGTCCTAGAATGGCCAACCCCAAAGAATCTCTGTGGAGTTAGAAGCTTCATGGGATTAGCTAACTTCTATCATTGGTTTATTGCTGACTATGTTTCTATTGCAAGGCCATTGAATGACCTTACCAAGAAAGACGTCCCATTCATATGGAGTGAAAGATGCCAAGAAGCATTTGACATGCTCAAAAAACAATTTATCACTGCCCTGGTGCTTGCCTTCCCTGATATTGATTGTCAGTTCCACATAGAATGTGATGCTTCCAACTATGTGACAGGTGCAGTATTATCTCTCCAAAAAGAGGAAAAGTGGCACCCAGTCGCTTATTACTCCCACTTTATGAACAACCAGGAAAGATATTACCTGGTCGCAGATAAAGAGCTTCTCTCAGTTATGTGTGCATTAGAAACATGGAGGCACTATCTAGAAGGAGCTAGATTTCAGTTCAAGATCTGGAATGACCACCAGAATCTCCAATGGTTTATGGTCAGACAGGATCTGAACTGATGACAAAGTGCACTGGGTGCAATATTTATCTAGATTCAACCATATTTGGTACCATAAGCCTAGTGCCACAATGAGAAAAGCAGATGCTCTCTCTCACAGGGAAGATCATGCGGAGGGAATAGAACAAGATAACAAGCAGGTTCTTGCCATTCCACCAGAGTGGATCAGGACTATCCAGATCCAAGATGAAGGTGATAAATTATTAGAAAGAATAAAGCTCGCAACCCTTCTGATAAAGGAAAGTGAAATCCAGAAGCTCTATGAAAAGGGCTTCACTGATGACATCAATGGTCAACTTCTCAGAACCACTGATAACAAGATCTTTGTTCCATCAGATGAAGATCTCCGGTGAAATGTGGTAACAAACTGCCACAATACTTCTTCTGCTGGCCATCCTGGTCAGGAGAAAACCCTAGATCTGCTGCACAGATACTACAATTGGCCAGGAATGGCTACTTATGTAAAAGACTACATCGCTAGATGCGATGTGTGTCAAAGAATAAAGACAGGCAATAAGCCGCCAGCTGGCAAGCTTGAACCTTTGGAGGTCTCCATGGCCCCATGGGTAGATGTCTTTGTGGATTTCCTCACAGATCTTCCCTTATCTAATGGAAGCAACTCTATTTTAGTCATTGTTGATAGATTCAGCAAAGAAGTAGAGTTCATTCCCACGAACAAGACAGCAACTGCCCTTGAAACAGCTTGCCTATATTTACATTGCATGTGGACAAATCATGGTATCTCACACTCTATTGTATCCGATTGCGGACCACAATTCACATCCCAAGTGATGATGGAATTATGCAAGTGACTTGGCATTAAACCTAAATTATCTATGGCTTCTCATCCACAGACAGATGGTCAGATGAAAAGAATGATCCGAGATCTCCAGCAGTATCTCAGGATCTATTGCGATGAAAAACAGACTGAATGGGCAGACTGGTTACCTATAGACCAATTCAGCTACAATACAATGAAGCAGGCTTCTACACAAAAAGCTCCATTCAAGGTCACATGGACCTATATACCACAAATGGGAATAAAACCCAGCACTAGTCGAGCTCCAGCAGCCAACAAGTTAGTCGATAATATTACCTTTATCTTACAGTCCACAAGGGACAATATCAAGCAGGCTCGATCATGTATGAAAGTTCAGGTGAATAAATACCACTCTGATGCTCCAAAGTACTTCATCGGAGATGAAGTGCTTCTATCCACTGGCAATCTCCGCTTGAAGCAAGATTCACATAAATTAACAGAGAAGTGGCTTGGACCCTTCAAAATCACATGATGCATGGGAAGTAATGCAGTGCACCTAAAACTCCCATGTAACATGAAAATACACCCTGTGGTAAATGTATCCAGGATCAAACCTTATCTATGCCACCTCAATGGACAACCAGTGTTTCAACCTGGTCCAATGCTTGTAAATGACAAGCTGGAAGTTGAGTATGAGGTGGAACACATCATAGATGCTCACTGGAATGGGCGACGAAAAGAATATCTGGTTCACTGGGCTGGCTACTCAGAGGAAGAGTGCATCTGGGAACCTATGTCTAATTTAAGAAATGTGACAGAAGCAGTCGCATTATTTCATGAAACAAACCCAAAGGCCCTAGCATGGGGTGCCTTTACCCACTTTAACATATTTAATTCCTACAATATAGACAACATATCTACTCCAGTTATCTAGGAATCTGACCCATAGAGAGGGGGTGGTGTTACAAATGCTCTTTTCTCCCTATTTAAAACTTGCTCATGGCAGGAGTTGAACTCCTGACCTCCTATATAAGGAAAACCCCTATCAGCACAAGGCCATTAGGACTTAGACATTTTCTAGCATAACTTATTGAAACGACTCAAATAAAGACGAGGTGAAGAGTAGAGGAAATGACCCTTTGGTCCTTAGAACGATAAGCTTGTGAGGAAATCTCCAAGACTTCAAAGCTGGGGACTCCAGCCTCGAAGCCCGGGGGTTTATATACTATTCTACTGTTTGTACATGTTGTGGTAAATACCATAAAGAGACATTGTACCATGATAAGGAGAAAATACATGATTGGTAGATAAGAGAGCATGAGTCATAAAGAAGCGTGTCCGTGAGAGAAAGAAGTAAAGTAGCATGCCTTGTGTGATGGGCATGTTGTTCATGAGGTGTGACGTCATAGATAAGAGATAAGGGTCTAGCCCTTGGACATGTGACAAGTCACGTGACTTGTGGTCTAGATTGCTGATGTAAGCAGTCACGTGATAACTTATGGTGGAAAACCGTCTAAGTCCCAACGACCTTGTGCCGATAGGGGTTTTCCTTATATAGGAGGTCAGGAGTTCGACTCCTGTTATGCGCGAGTTTTAAATAGTGAAAATAGCGTTCGTAACACTTATCATGTGACTGCTTACATCAGCAGTCTAGATCACAAGTCATGTGACTTGTCACATGTTCAAAGGGCTAGACCCTTATCTCTTATCTATGATGTCATGATGACGTCATACATCATGTTTCACATGATGCATGCTTCTCTACTTCTTCTTCTCACAGACACGCTTCTTTATGACTCATGCATTCTTATCAGCTAATCATGTATTTTCTTCTTATTATGGTACAATGTCTCTTTATGGTATTTAACACAAACATGTACAAACAGTAGAATAGTATATAAACCCCAGAGCTTCAAGGCTGGAGTTCCCAGCTTTGAAGTCTTGGAGATTTCCCTCCTTCTTTGCTCATAAGGATCCAAAGAGATCATTACCTTTATCCAAGGGTCAAAGGACCATTACACACCTCACTACTGCAGGGCAATAGGAGTTGTTTCAATGTCCCTAGACCCATTGATATCTCAATCCTCAATGGTTCTCAGAACCTCTGTCAAGGAAGACCCTTGAATGGATCCCCCTTCGACCCATTGTTAGTTCTATGATGGCCCTAGCCTCCCTGTCAAGGAACCCCCTCATCAGACCCTTGTTCCTGTCAGCTGTATAGTGACAGTAAGTCTTT
This sequence comes from Austroboletus niveus, assembly GCA_038090255.1. Classification (NCBI taxonomy): domain Eukaryota; kingdom Fungi; phylum Basidiomycota; class Agaricomycetes; order Boletales; family Boletaceae; genus Austroboletus; species Austroboletus niveus. The sequence goes on along the minus strand of JBBPMJ010000792.1, from coordinate 6,640 downwards.
GAACTTCTGCAGGCCTACATTTGACTACATTGAGCATTGAGTGTAACACATCTATTAACATGTTATGATTTTCAGAATGACTACAAAAAGAATGGGTCTCACCTGTCTATATGTACATTCTTTGATCCCATGCCTGTCATCACCAACATTGACAGCCATCAGATCCACAAGTTCAAAAGTCTCGCAAAGTCCTGTAAAGTCAAAATACACTGATATTTGGATATGAAGAATGCCCACTCCACTTCAAACATGTGAAAGCATGTTAAATGTTGCTGGGGGGATGAGGTCCTTAGTGCTGCTGATGATGTCAAGAATGTGAGTAATGTGTGGACAAAGATAGTAGCCAATTTCCTATGAAGCGGGTTGATTACTGCAGCATTTGAACAAAAAGGAAAGGGTAGGATAACTTACAGTCATTGGCAGCATACGTGAGTTGAAACAAGGTGAGCACCCAACTGGTAACCCAATGCAACAATTTAACAACATGAGATTCAGAGCAGAGATTGTTCGATGGGTCATGAAAAGCCTGTGCTCATTTCAAATTCTGAAGGACCATGGATTTCAGTGTTTGATGAAGACCAGAAGGCCAGAATATTACTTGCCATCTGCCAAGACAGTATCATGAGATGTAAAGCAAGTCTTCATACAAACCTGAAAACAAATAGCTAGAATGTTAATCATAAGTCTCATTGACTGTCTTAGTCCAGTTGCTCAGAGCTGAATTCTACTTACCAGGAATACAATGGCAAAATTAACTTCACCACAGACACATGGACATCTCCCAACCACTGTGCATTCATTGCATTTGCAGTGCACTTGGAGCATGAGAAAGTACCCCTAACATTTCCATTAGATATCATTGAGGTTGGAAGGGTGTGGCACTTACATATGATACATCATTTGAACCACATTCTAACCACAGATGCTTAGTCCCATATGAGGTTAGAGCTTGCAAAGGTGTTTGCAAACTGAGTTTCAGTTAATGGACAAAGTATGTTAGCTAAAACTTACTGGTAAAGTTGCTTGATGACTGTACTAGATTCTAAGTGTAACATGCAACAATGCATCAAATAATGATGCCATGATCAATGAACTGGCTAAGAGGGTACCAGCATTTGAAGGCATAGCGAGCTGTACTCACTGCTTTCTTCATGTTGTCAATCTCGTGGCCAAATCCCTTATCCGCTTGTTTGATGTTAATAAAAAAGAAGCAGATGAAGCACTCACCGGTAGTACTTGTGTGAGTGCCGAGATACTGGAGCTTGACGAGTTGGTGGGCAAGGATGAAGCTGAGTTGGATCCAGTTAATGTTGACAAAGTAGTGGACTTGGAAATGATACCTAGCATAGATAAAGATAATGAGGATGGGTGGGTTGATGAGGTGGACATACTGACTGCAGAGGAGCATAGAGAGCTGGAGGCAGCTGTTTTATCAGTGAAATTAGCACTCATCAAGATAAGTTATTGAACCCTTACTTACCAATTCACTAACATCCATTAGCTTCATAAACTTGCCCTCAAGATTGTTCACTTATCCACCATTATCCTATCCACATGAAAAGGGATTCTGAAGGAGCTGGGTGAGAGGGTAACCTTTATGCCACTGGATGTCATGACCAGATGGAACTCCATGTTCAACTTGTTGGAGTATGTCTTAAAGCATAGGAAGGCTGTGAAAATTGTGACACAGTGTAGAGACTTGGGCCTGCATAAATTTGAGCTGGAAGACAATGAGTGGGAGCTGGTCAAACAGCTATATAATGTATTGAAGGTAAGCCTCATGTTGATCACATATGTAAGCAAATCACATTCATCTGTTGTAACCCAGATCCTCAAGGATGCTATGCTATTCTTCTCTTGTGGTACTGTTATACTTGACATGGTCAAGCGTAGGCCTGCAGAGGTTCAAGGGCTTACTGTTGCTATATAGCTGACAGGACGAGGGGGCCTGATGAGGGGGTTCCTTGACAGAGAGGCTAAGGCCGGCATAAAATTAATGTCGGGTCGAAGGGGGGTCTGCTCAAGGGTCTTCCTTGGCAGAGGTTCTGGGACTGTTGAGGACCGAGAGATCAACGGGTCTAGGGGACATTGCAGGACTAGCAACAGATCGAGGGTTCAAAGGGAGCATCCAATCAACAGTAGGATGAGGACTGGGGGACCCGAGAGCAACTCCAAGATACTAGGTAAATTGCAGGAGGTCTAAGATAGGGAATACACCTGAGTATCAAAGGTTTATATATGCAAGCCAAATGGTTAAGGGTAGGTGAATGGAAGAAAGTGAGTCAGTGATAGAAAGCGATGGAATCATGAAGAAGCTGAGTCACTATGGAGCGGATGCGATGGCATCGGATAAATGTTGGTAATACAGCTGTGAATGAGTCACGCTAAATAAGTAAGCAGTATTGCAAAGACAATGATAAAAGGAAAGGACCCAAGTGGGGCTCGAACAGCGAGGGTCAAGGTCCTTTGGTGTACATGGTAAGTGAAGTAGGAAAAAGAAAAAGGGGTCCAATGAATCGTAACAGAGGTCAGGTGGTGGGGAGGGGTAGTTCGGCCCATGTATGGGGTTTTCACAGTAGGGGGACAGGAGGAACACATGGAACACTGGGTGGATTTTCCACAATTGTGGGAGGCACAGCTTGTAGGTGATGGAAGATAGCACCTTGACAATGGTAAAGGGTCCTTCACATTTCGGGGTAAGCTTTGAGTTGACAACAGAGCATCTGAGGTTTCTGGCCTCAAGCCAAACTTTGGATCCCTTGATGAAAGGGGTGAAGGAGTGATGGTTTTGTGACACCATGACTTGGTGAGTGAGTTCATGGGTGGCAAGGGCCTTATTGCAAGTGGCAATGAGGGATTTGAGGTGGTCCTCAATGGTGGGAATGTGAGAGTCAGAGATAATTGAGGGAAGGGCATGAGGTTCATATCCCATCATGAGATAGAACAGTGTCTGTCTGGTGACAGAGTGGGGGTGGTGATTGTGGGCAAACTCGGCATGAGGAATGAGTTCAGATCATGTGGTGGGGTTACTTCTGCAGAAGATGTGGAGGTAGGTCTCAACTTCCTGGTTGACCTGTTCGATTTCACCATTAGTCTGGGGGTGGTACATGGTGGAGAGTGCAAGGAAGTAGTTGAGAATGTGTTCCAACTCTTTGGTGAAGGCAGAGGCAAACTGTGGGCCTCAGTCAGAGATAATTCTGTTGTAGAGACCGAATTGGAGGAAGACTTTGTGGAAAAAGAGGGATGCAACCCCTTTGATGTTGATAGTTTTCTTGATGGGACAGAGAATTACCTCCTTAGTAAGGCCATGGTCAACCACAATCAAAAGAGTATCCAAGCCTGAGGAGGTGGGGAGATCAGTGATCAGATCACATGAGAGCTGCTGGAAGGGGCAGGTGCAAGTAGAGCAAATGGGGGTGAGTGGAGGGACAGTGGGGTGGATGTTGGCCTTGTGTTGCTGGCATGAGGAATAACCTTCAACATACTTGTATACAGTACATATTGAGTGAGGCCTGGCCACCAAAACTCAGCAGTGATGAGCTGGCGAGTTTTGAGATAACCAGGGTAACCAGCGGTCTCATGGTCATGGCAGTGCTGGAGGATAGAGCACTGGAGGGATTTATTGGGGGGAATGTAGACGTGTCCTTGGAACATAAGGATGCCATCTTTATACTGCCAGTCAGAGAGACAAGACCAAAAGGCCAGGGAAATGGTTCCATCAAGGGATTGGAGGGCCTTGAGGACAAAAGGATCAGTCTCAGAATGAGATGAGGTGTGCTCCTTGAGCATGGCATTAATGACATTAATGAAGAGTGATGGGGGAAGGAGGGTAACATCTTCATTGTCTGTGTCATTGGAGGGGAGGAGATCTGGGCAGCAGAAGAGGGCATCAGGGCCAGCAAGGAGTTTGCTGGGGACATGGATCATGGTTAGATCAAAGTTAGCAAGGTCAAGAAGCCATCGAGCTTGATGGTGATTGAGATTCTGCGCTGACCAGAAGTAGATCAGGTTCTTGTGGTCTGTGAACACTTGGACTGGATGGGAGCTGCCATGAAGATAATGGTGCCAGGATTTCAGGGCTCACATAATAGCGAGGAATTCCCAATTGTAGATGTTGTAGTTTTGTTCTGCTGGGGAGAACGACTGGAAGATATAGGAACAGGAATGCCAATTCCTGTTAGTATCAGTTTGGAGGAGGATAGCACCAGAGGTGAACTTGGAAGTGTCCATTGCAATAGCAAACAGAGCAGAAAGGTTGGGGAGTTGGAGAACAGGGCAGGTGAGGAAGAGTTCTTTGAGATGATCAAAGGACTTCTGATATTCAGGGGACCAGGCCCAGGGACTGGTTTTCTTTGTGAGATTGACAAGGGGGCAGGCAATGGAGGAGTAATCTGGGATGAAGTGACAGTAGAAATTGGTGAAGCTGAGGAAGGAGTGGACATCGCAAAGTTTCTCTGGGGTGGGCCAGGATGCAATCCCATCCAGCTTGATGGGGTTCATTGTTATGATTCATTGGGCCCCTCTTTTCTTTTCCCTTATGATTACTTATCGTGTATACCAAAGGACCTTGACTCTTGCTGTTCGAGCCCCACTTGGGTCCTTTTCTTTTACCATTGTCTTTTCATTCCCACTTACTTACGTATTTAGCATGACTCATCTGCAGTTGTATTACCAACCTTTATCTGATGCCATTGCATTCACTTTGTAGTGACTCAGCTTCTTTGCAATTCCTTTGCTTTCTATTGCTGACTCACCTTCTTTTTTTACCTACCCTTAACCATTTGGTTCGTGTATATAAATCCTCAATACTCAGATGTATTCCCCATCTTAGACCTCCTGCAATTTACCTAGTATCTTGGTTGTCCTCAGTCCCTCAGTCCTTGTCCTACTGTTGAGTGGATGCTCCCCTCATACCCTTCGATCCATTGCTAGTCTTGTGACATCTCTACACCTGTTGATCCCTTGGTTCTCAACGGTTCCCTGAATCTCTGCTAAGGAAGACCCTTGAGTGGACCCCCTTTAACCCATCATTAGTCCTATGGCAGCCTTAGCCTCCCTGTCAAGGAACCCCCTTGTCAGGCCCCCTTGTCCTGTCTGCTGTATAGCAACAGTAAGCCCTCAAAACTCTGCAGGCCTATGCTTGACTATGTCAAGCGTAACATCCATGGCGAGTTAACCAGGTTTAACGATCATTCCTAGATATTCAACTTCCTTGGAGGTGAAGTTGCATTTCTCGAGTTTGAGATGAAGGTCGAGTTCCTTCATGTGCTGGAGGACAAGCTTGGTTCATTCAGCATGGGTTTTCTCATTGGGGGAGAAGATGAGAAGATTGTCCATGTAGATGATGAGCCATCCTTCAGTGATCATATTGTGGAAAGAGTCGTTCATGAACCTTTGGAAGGTGGTGGGGGAGTTGGTGAGACTAAAGAACATTACAGTTGGTTTGAAGAGTCCTTTATGGGTAATAAAGGCTGCTTTCCATTGATGTCCATTTTTGATTCGGACATTGTTGTAATCCCATTGTTACGCTTGCGCAATGTCTAGTTCCAGTGTGTCCTCAAAGGCAACACAAGGTCCTGTAGATTTGAAGGGTTCTCTGCTGAGACTCAAGACTCAGGCAGGATGAGACTAAACACTGCATATAATTGTGCAGATCTAGCTGCAGAACATACAAGATAGCTACTAAGTATTTATACAGTTCAGAACCATCTCGGAACGGAAAAGTGGTGGAGCAGAACACATGGTACTACAACAGCCTCATGAATCAATGGATGGAATGGGGTGACACTATCATCAGGAGAGGATGGTAGGTGTTACAATTCACTAGGGCCCTTCTCTCTTTTTCCTCACTTTGCTTACCATGTACACCAATGGACCTTGACCCTCACTGTTCGAGCCCCACTTGAGTCCTTTCTTTTATCATCATCTTTGCAATACCGCTTACTTATTTAGTGTGACTCATCCACAGCTGTATTACCAACACTTATCCGATGCCATTGCATCTGTTCTGTAGTGACTCAGCTTCTTCACGATTCCATCGCTTTCTATCACTGACTCACCTTCTTCCATTGACCTACCCTTAACCATTTGGCTCGCATATATAAACCTCCGATACTCAGGTATATTTGCTATCTTAGACCTCCTGCAATTTATCTAGTATCTTGAAGTTGCTCTCGGGTCACCCAGTCCTTGTCCTACTGTTGAGTGGATGCTCCCTTCGAACCCTCAATCCGTCACTGGTCCTGTGACGCCCCCAAGACCCATTGATCCCTCAGTCCTCAACAGTCCTCAGAACCTCTGCCAAGGAAGATCCTTGAGTGGACCCCCTTCAACCCAATGCCCCCTCATCCTGTCAGCTTTATAGCGACAGTAAGCCCTAGAACCTCTGCAGGCCTACACTTGACCACATCGAGCATAACAAGTAGTATATAAACCCCAAAGCTTCAAGGCTGGAGTCCCTAGCTTTGAAATCTTGGAGATTTCCTCACAACCAAGCTTCTTTTCTTTAAGGATCAAAGTGGACATTTGCCTCTACTCTTTGTTTCTCTTTATTAAAGTTGTTTCACATGGTATATGTGGCCATGGATGATTGTCAAGTGTTGGAGGAAAGGGTTGAAAACTCAGACAAGCATATATTTGA